>JAVDBV010010191.1:0-10607 GCA_032619315.1 Piper longum
AAAAAAATACATCATAAATTTATTTACGATATTAATAAATTAATAAAAGAAATGGGCCGGATGTTACAATTTCACTGTGAACAGTCCATTAACAATGGAAACATGCTCCAAACCTAAAACCTAACAAACAATGCCTTGTAGTTGTAGGAACTGTGTCTAAGCGACAAACAATATCCTCCCACTGCCCCCAACATGGGAATGCGGGAGCTTTGATCTAATTAACCCATCCCATGCATATCTGTCTTAATGATGGATGGATGGTTCAGATAAGTAAAATGCACAATACATTATATGCATTCCAACCGAGGCCACTTCCCTCAACAAAACAACCACATGAAAATTAAATGGATATAAATAAATTAAGAAAGGGATGTCCTTAGACAATATATCCTATTGCTCTTATCCACTTTTGCTGTAAACGTATACTACAATTCATATTCACTTGTTACACTATGTCATCTCAACATCAAAATGGATTATTTATAACTTGCTCTAATGAATAAGTTCTTAATGGCAACTTCGGTCGAAAGCATATTGCACCTTCCCATCTGCAGGATACTCCAGAACTTGAGGCTTTGCCCCAAATAACTAAACAAAATGGAGGAAGTAGAGCAATGAAGTCCTCAACTCTTGCAATAGAGACAACCAAGCTGAATCACATTCAAACAAATAAACTGCTACCGCTATCATTCTGGTGAAATACATGTACATGAGCAAAGGGGTTCAATAGGGATCTTTTTGTAGATCATAAAGTCCCTCTTCTCCATTTTCTGCTACCACGTACCAAAACTGCGGCTCATACACTCTTGCGTTATTACACTGAGGCGCTCCTGCATTGCATATATAGAAGGATATGGAGGAAGGCATAGGCGATAAAAACAAGTGTGTGATGAAGGCATGCGGTCCACAGCGGCTAAATCCTTGACAATACACAAGTTTGAACCTAAGCCCCGAAAGCCATCATAGGGTAAATAATTAATAGAAGTCCAGAAATATAATAATAGTCTTTTCTGTTCAGAGGGCATATTCTCCACAACCTGTTATAATATAAAACATATAATAAGGAGGTATTTTAAGAGAACTCAGCTGCTCATGCATTGATGTCAACCTAAGATGCGATCAGCAACAGATAAAAGTGAAAAACTGACAAGGGATCACTTGACAGAAACAAGATTAGGGTCAGAATCAATAGACGAAAAAGGAGAAATATAGTCGAAGCTTAAAAAGGGAAGATAACAAAAGCACAGGACAAAATTCAATTCATCAAAACCTGTTTACATCGAACAATACATCATCTATTTATAATGTCACTAAGAAACTAAGAAATAATTTCTTACAAAAAAAATCCTAAATAAGGCAACCCTAAACTTGTTTAGAAAGAATTATAGAAGAAAGGTAATGTCGTGCATTAGTGCAAAATACAATAATAGCATACTCCTGATAGATGCACCTGCATAAAAAACACAGCAGACTATGGAATACAAAACCAAATAACACGCACACAATATTCATGCAAAATTGACTGATTTTGCATTCTCATCAATGATTCAGTAATTAAAATTAACACTCATACCTTCCAGAACCATTGAATTTGGCAATCCATTGACTTATAACCATCGTACTCAGTATGAGCCATCCATTCCTTCACACAAATATCTTTCTCACTACCATACAACATCACATTAAAATCTTCAAGATCCAAGCTTTGAAACAAAAGCTTCTGAAGACTAGGACTACTAATAATATCACTAAATCCTTGAGTAAAACAGCTAATCTGTCTAGACACAGACGTAACAAAACGATGCTCAATAAGAAGCTTCACGAAAAATTCTCTATTTTTGCTATCAACAGCAATTCGCTCACCACCTGGACATAGCTCAACAACCGTACGGAGACCAAGCTCTTCAATGATTCTAACAAATGTCAAACCCAAAGCATCAGAGTCCACAAAGGCTGGATTATATTCCAAGATATCTTTACAACTTTTATAAAAAACTGGGTCAGCATCTTGAATATCATCCAAAGTAATGCTTTTCCCCGCTAATTGTAGAAAAAATACGCGGTCAAACATGATACCAACTTGCATCCGGTGCATCAATGCTAGCGCTAAAATTCTGCCGCAGAAGCCAAAATATTCAAGATGCAAGCGATTTACACCTGAAGCTGCGTTAGAGCAATAAAAGAGTCAATTTTTTTTGTCAAACTCATGCTAATTGACCTGAAAAAATTGTAGAATAAATAGCATTAATGAATATAGAATTGTTTAGAAGTTCTTTGATTAGGATCCCAAAGAAAGCTTTTCCATGTCATCGCAGCAGCACAAAGTATATGCACTTTAAATATGTTAGTTCTTTTCCCAACAAATGGAAAAGACTAACATACACATATGCACTTATGATGCAATATTTGGGCTTGAAACTTGAGGTAAAAGGATTTATAACCCAAAGCATGTCACACCATCAAAATGACTAGGCTTGCAAAATATGATACTTACGATGCTGAAATTTGCCAATCTACCCACACAATTTTCTTATAAAGCAGCCTTCCTGCTGAAAAACATAAGCAAAGCTACTCTTTTATGTGATAGTGATTTTGTAGGGTTTTAGTGACACCATAAAAAAATTTCTTAGTCTATTCTTTTCAGCAAGTAAAACAAAGAAAACTTCCTCACAAAATTGCTAAAACAGGAAGCTGTTTGGCTCCACGTTATTTTTTACGGTCAAGGAACAAAGACAAGCATGTCATAAGTCAGAATTTTGTACCTCTTGGCAATTCTGCGTTATAAAAAATAGCATAAGACTCAAAAAAAAAAAAAAAAACAGTTAGGCATATATTATCTGAGTTTAATCTTTTGTAGTTCTTCTATACAGCAATTCATATTCTTTCATGTAGAGGCAAATTTGATGGCTTTGCATCCAGCTTTAAAATTGAAGAAAACTGTAATAATACATAAGATTCCACAATCATCTCATGTTGATCCAATTATAAAGAGTGGTTTATGATGCAGATGCTGCCAATGATAATGATGATGTTAAGGCTTCATTTTCCATCGTTTTTGACAATTGTCAGGAAGAAGGATATTCGATAAAAAATTTGCCACTTACAGTTTACATGGTTTTCTTATCACCAACTTGATCGTGGAAGCAATCAGTCAGTCATATACAATTCATACCAGGCACAACTAGCATAAGGGGTCAGTGATGGTGATGATTTGTAGAACACACCATGCAGTAAAAATGATCATAGCCAACTATAGCAAACATAAGTGTAAGGTAACTTATTCATTACTGACAGAAAGTGCATACAATATGTGTTTCAATAAAATAACATTCTCGTCAATAGGGTGGACTCTCATAGCAGCACTAATTCTTGCAACAATAAAATGCAAGCTAAAGGTCAATGAAAGAAGAAAAAACATTACCAGGATTAGGAAAGAATTTCCTGCAGTCATTCGGGCTGGAGAGGAAGAGGGCATTTTGTGGATTGAACATTGCCTGACACACCAAGAAGAACCACTCCCGCAGGACACCATGGCCTGTTGCTTCTTCATTCTTGAACTCCACAAAGAGCCCGCCTTGCAAATGATCAGTTCCTGCCCCGCGAATGTACTCAAAGGAGTCTGCAAGCAAATTGTTCCTATCGATGAGCATCTCAAAAACATCATAAAATTCTTCTTTAATTTCGGGAAACAATAGCAGAACCAATCGCCTTCTAGACTCAAAGTCCGTCACTTGCTTGTGATGGAGGAGCCAAGTGTGATCCTGAGCCCTGAAAGAATGCTTCACCATGAAATTAAGGGCGGCCCTCCTTGACATAAGGATCGTCATCACCTGATCCTCTCCACCATCAAAAATCCTCCCTATTGCATTTAACTCTCTCAGAATGAGCAGATACGAGTCCCATTCTGAAGGGGTCGTTTCTGAATCCAGCAAATGCTCCTCTTTCCCAGCTGATAACTCCACCCTTTGCAAACACCTATCCGCCTCAACCAGCAGGTCCAAGTATAGCTTATGATACTTCTCGACCTCACACGATTTTGGAAGCAAATTTTTCCCTACCGGAATAGGAATACAGCTCCGCCACAGGTCTTCAATAGCCTGACGCAGTGGAGGTGAGAATCTGATGAAGTCTTGAATTTCCATGGTTGACAGCTTGAAGGAGCTCAAGGATGCCAACACTGGTGCCCCGAGCTCGGCCACGAAAGGGTAAAGCTCTTGTACCAGGTCAAGCGAATGGGCACTTTGCAAGTGGCATCCAGGCTCATTGCCGGTGCTCTCCAAGAAGGAGCCAAGGGAGGTCCGACACTCTTTATAAAGCTGTGACTGAGGAATCATCCCGTGGAGCAACTTGCAGAAATTCGTGAGAATGGGGGCGCAGTAATGCTGCAAGCACTTGGGCAGTAGCTTAGGGGAAAGGAAGAGGCGGATGCATTCTTTTGCACAATCACTGAATTCTTCGCGTGGGCAAGCTGAGAGTAGTGTGATCAATGCAGAGGGGGCACCAGCAAGGTTGAACATATGAAGGTGACCTCGCGCCTTATCGGCTTCATCAGGAGTGGCTGATATAAAGCGTTCGACACAGGAACGCAGATGAGTTGGGGAGACCTTATGGGAACCACTGAGCATAGCTTTGATAGCAATGTTGATGTCCTCGGCAAGCTGCCAAGCGTGTGGTTGCGAGGTGGAGCGCAGCCTACCTACGAGTTGAAGGCAGGCATCATTCTGGATGCCACACTCTGACAGGGTCCGCTCCAATTGCAGCTGCTTCCCGGCGTAGACGAGACACTGGTCGGTGACGGGCACCCCTGTCAGCCGCCGGAGTTGGTGATGCAGGGACTCGACTGAGTCGGAGCAATCGAGATGGAGTACAACGTTCCTGCCGTTGGAGATGGTGCGGACGAAAAAGTGGAGAACGTTGGGATTGGGTGGATACCCATGTTTGATCATTTTGGCGGCAAAAAATTCTTCGTCCCGCACGTCGTCGCCCAGTGCATCAAATTTACGTTTATTTGTAGGTATAAGGTGCGATGAAATGACTTCACACATACTAATGGTAGCGAATTACGACACAGGAAATTACAAGGCATCAACAGTAACCCTATCCCATAACCTCTTCTTCCATATCTATCTATCTCCCTTTCTATCTATCAACAAAGCTCCCTGCTACCACCGACTTACTTCACGAAAAAAGAAGAAGCATTGAGATATATTATTATTTTTTAAAAAATTAGTAGTAGTAATAATAATAGCAATAGACGATGAAAACACAAATCGGAAATAAAAAGGAGCATGTATATACATAAAAATAAATAAATAAACAAATAAAATAAGGAAAGGGTTGGGGAGGCGTACAGTAGAGAAGCTACCCCGGGGGATATATTGATTTGGAATTGGGGTTGGGTGGTTAAGAATAAAGCGCCGACGAGGAAGATGGAGGAGGAGGAGGAGGAGGAGGAGGAGGAGGCTCAAAGTCTGACTTCGGGAAGTATCTTTTCCCCAGAAACACATGTCCTCATCCGCTAAGAAACTGCGTCGAAAGTAATTGTCCTTTCTCATTTCCTTCCTTACCCCACCATTGTGATTTACAAAATAATTCTCCTCTCTTATTTCCTACCTTACCCCTTGTCATTCACAAAATGAGGGCAGGTTGTGTGTGCTAAAGCGCAATGAAAATGGTTCTGCTTTACTTTTTGATCTAACCGTTTAAAATTTATTTGATGATCATGGTTCCTAGACCTGACTAATGGGCGTCGCCGGATGTTAGGATTTGAGTATTGTTCTTAGTAGTCCAATGTTCATGATGGGGTAGTGGTAGCTGTCCGAGTGGTGGAAACAACATACCGAGTCCGATTTGTGTTTAGTTGCCGGTGACAATTGAGGTGTCGATGATGAGTACTAGAGGTCGAGTAGTGGGTGCCAAAGTACCGAACATGATGCTACTTGACGCACCGAGCGACCTCATGACGGGAAGTCCATAGCGTGGGGGTCGATGCTAGCCGGGTGGGTGCTACCGAACATGTATCGGGAGTTACTGTGAGTACCGGGAGCAAATGCCGAAGTATCGAGCATCATGACCGAGCGTGCAGCGGATGATGGGTCGTGACCGAGCATCAGGCGCTATAGGGTGTGTAGCGTGATCGTGCGTTGGGCGCTATCGGGTGATGGGAATGATCAAGCACACGCAGTACCGAGCATCGGGTGTGACCGATAGCGTACAGAGCGTCGGGTGTGATCGATGCTACGTGCGGGCGTGCATGACTAGCACCTTGCGGGTGCATGCACGATGCATGGGCACGATCGATCACGGTAGTGCAAGCACGTGCGGGATTGAGTGGATGTTGGGTGTATGGTGCAACCAAGCTGCCGGACGCTGGGAGTGCTGGTTAGGGTCGAGCCAAGGAAGGTGAAATAGGCGGGTTCCTATTTTGTAAGGATTGCTGCCGGGACCCGATGGATCAACAGGACCGCCATTAGGTTAGTGGAGATTTGTTACCAAATTGGATCATGACCGGAGAAGATAATGATCGAATTGTGCAACTAACTCCTAGAGATAAACATGTGGCCGTGTGGATAAACCTGGAAGTGGGGATAAGGACGCGGTGGATCTTTGTTGGATCTTTTGGAGATTATTGTTTATTTGGAACTAAGGTATATGCTGGAATATATATACATGAATTGAAGTGAAGGACGGGACTTTTCTTCTGGAATTGGAGAAGGACGTGACTCTCATATAGAATTGAGAGGAGCCAATTGTGGAGCGAACTCTTGGTGGAAGAGGACGAACAATTGGTGGAGCAATGTGTGCTGGAATTGATTTGCAGAAGACACCGGAGTTTGCTGCAGATAGTTCTTCGTGGTGAAGGGCTGGGAACTTCGAGTTGCTGGGCATTGTCGATTGGGGCTTACCAAGGTACATGTTTGTGGTTTTACAACCTAGTGTTATTTCGGTATTTCATGTATTCAAGTTGATCTGTGGGAGATGACTTGAGGGTTGTGGCTAGGATTGTGGTAATTCTAGCGTGTGAGTTCCATTGTAGTGGGTACATTGGGGCAAGGCTGTGGGGGCTGTCCACAAGCCGAGCAAGTACTTGTGAGAGAAGTTGAGTGCTTGTAATTTCCTTGTATTGGTTTTATAATATAAGGTTGGGAAGTGTTTTTCCCGTATTTGTGGTCTTTCTTGTTGGTTGACATTTTAGGCAGGGAACGTTAGTATCGAGTCGTGGTTGACGTTTACAAGGCAGTGAAGTTGAGGGAATTGGTTGCTGAGACGAGCAAGGGGAAGACGGCATGAGCGAGTACCAATAGCGCTATCGAGTAGCGGTATTTGGTGGCGTGATCGAGTGGTGATCGAGCGAGTGCTGGTTGGCGTTGGTGTGTAGCAGCATTAAGGAGATCATTACCGGTATTGCTGATCGGTAAATCTCATTGTGTGGAGTTGTGGCCGAACCTGAGTGTTTGTGGTTTGGTGTTTTGCTTTCAGGATTTGATTTAAACTACGTAATTGACTTGAGGATGAGTGTATCTAGGGTAGAAATACGCCGCACAGGTCTGGTTTCAGGGCGAAAAATTTTGTCCTAGAAGTGCGCCTGCGACAATTCCCAAGATGGCTCTACTTCAGGCTCTCGCTCCCCTTCACTGCCCCACCTCACCCCTGTCCCCACTCAACATCCGCGTGCTGGAGTTCACATCAAAACTACCGTAAAACTCGTGATTCGAGTCACGGTTTTATAGTCGTTAGCCGATCGGTTCAGCCGTCGAACCGAGTTGAGTATGATTCAGAACACGTCTACTGAGCCGATGCCGGTCACGTGTATGAGCTGGGAGGGTCATGTGTAGCCGAGTATGTGATGATAACGACATGATTGAACAAAGAATGAGTTATTAGAATGTATGAGAGCATATAGTTGATGATTTTAGATTTCTTTATTTTGTGACAGTAGAAATAGTTTTAGGCTGAATAACGCATTAGGACGCGTTATAGGTTAGTTGGGTGGGTTATTAGTTATAGAGCATGACATTTGGATGTTGTGTGTTTATTTTATTTTCAGGTATTTTTCCCATTTTTTTCTGGATTTCTTTAGAATTTATTACCAGTTAGTAATTATTTTGACTCGACTTAGAGTCGAGACAAATTTTATTTACAAGTATGCCACTCAACCAGTTTTCTTTCCCCGACACCACCTTCTCTCCTTTCCCGAACCCTAGCTTTCTTCCCCTTTGAGGCCGCCACCGCCCGACAGCTGATCGACGCCGCTCAGCCCGGCACAGCGTTGCCGTGCCGCCTCGACCAGCCTCGGCCTCGGTCCGGTCATTGTGGCACGGGATCGCCGCACCTAGGGTGTCGTCCATGTTGGGTCGCACTACCGATCTCATCGCCGACCACCCAGCTACCTTCCCCGACCAGAGCGCCGTCGATCGCCGCCTAGGTCGGCGGGATCTAGCCACCCACCGCGGGTGCCCCTGTTTTTGGCATTTTTCGGTGAGCCACTGCCTCCGTTGGCCGCGTTGACACCACAGACACGTCGGGCTCGCCGAGGTGGTTCCGATGGTACCCTATACGGCCCCGATCCGACCAGTAGACACCACCGGCGAATCTCGCCAGAAAACCCCTAGGAAGTTGCTGGAAAACCACTGAGTTGCCGGAAAACCGGATTGACGGAATTCACCGGATCTTCTGCGGAGTTCACCCAGTCGAACCTGATTGAACTTCGGACGCTATTGAGCACCGAATTTGAGGTTCGAGATGTACGCACGATGAAACCCTAGCCGTCGCCGATTAACGATGATGCGATGTATAATTACCTTTGACTTAAGTATTTTGATTTGATTATTGTTAGACAACATGCTAGGGTTGAGTGATTGATGTGATAAATGCCTAAATGTGAATGAAACGGTGAGTTAGATGATGTGATTAAGAATGATGAGGACTAAGTGACTAATTAGGTAGTCTTAGCATGATAAGTGGTTACGATGTAATTTAGAAAAACATAATAAAATTGATATGAATAGGGTGAGTTATAATTATTTTCACATTTATGATTATTTAACTATTGATAAATGTTTGTATTGTGAGTGATAATTAGGACAAGTTTGATGCATCATTTATTTAGCGGGCGTTAGTATTTAGTTCTGATGTGTAAGTACGGAGTAGGAGCTCGCTGCCTAGGCGCGTGGACACGCTTGGAGCTTCTACAAGGTTCGTTTAGGACTCGTCTTTGTTTTACGCTCTATTCCATCGCATATTTGGTTTTCTACTTGCAGGACGAGTTAAGTGGAGTTTTATTAGATCCCATTTAACTCGGACCATTTAGCCGAACAGTTTTCCAAGATTAATAACCCTCGAGGATGAGATCCCTCGAGTATGTTTTCGAAAACAAAATCCACCGCAAATTGCCTTCGGGCCTATTATATTATATTCCCTACCCAGGCCTATATATATGTATAATTTTCGTGTTTTCAGTGAGAGATGGAAAGAGGGAGGTGGCCATGGCTTCAGATAAGGCATGTGTTCGGCTTCGGGTTGATGTTGGGGAGGACCCACTTCATCCCGAGGGATCCTGCTATCTCCGCATTTGAGTTCCTCACACTCGGAGAACGTGGAGGTTTACGGGCACTGTTTAGTACAACGCATGTCCGGACTTGAACGAGAATGAGATTTAATGCAAGACGCAATAGATGAGATGGCCAAGGAAAGAGAATGAGATGGAAAAGGGTATGCTGTCGCTCGAGAGCGACGACTCCCATTTGTGCCCTTGTGAGAGTTCTTGAGGAAGTATATGATATTTTTATTCAACAGGAGGGTTAGCTCTCCTGTGCCAGTTTGATATTAGTTATTTTTTGGACCGGTAACACTCGTTACTGACGTCTTTTCATACTATATGTAGGTGATGAGTGTGAGATGGATGCGCCAGTTTGGATGGAGGAGGAGCGAGGTCTCTTGCACACACATGTTTACTGATTGAATGTTTAATATTGTGTTTATGATTTATTTACATTGAAATTGACGTGAGAAAATGTTAAGAGATGATAATATGTTGATGATTGAATGAAATGACTCGATGGCATGGCGTGGATTGTGGAAACAATGCAAAGGTGGGCTGAGACCCAAGCTTGAGAATTGAGTACATAGTAGATTATATTCTGTGAATGATATTATTGATATGGATATATGTTTATATATATTATTTTGACAGGGTGGCCCCTAATTGCACTTTTAGGGGAGGTTCTGTCCGTTTTTACTCAGAATTCCTTTTTGATTTTATCGCAATTGTGTTGATATGTGTGAATTGATTATCATGTCATCTATCTAGTAGCATGTTAGGATGTTTGTGCATTCATCCATGCATATAAAGAATCATATCTTCATCTTAAGACGCTGAGAGTAGATCCAGGTCGGCTTAACCGAATCTAGTAGATTAGCGAACGGTTCGATCGTCGGTAGCATTTTTGGGTTGGTATATGGGTGAGCCGAATCGAGGTGTTACAAAGTGGTATCAGAGCCACTCTCGATTGATTAAGATGAAAGATAATGTTTTAGGTGGTGTGTGTGTAACACCCCGCTTCGGTTCACCCGCGAACCGACCCGGAAGTGTCACCGGCGACCGAACC
>JAVDBV010010255.1:0-12119 GCA_032619315.1 Piper longum
ATATATATATATATATATATATATATTTCAAATATAGGATAAGGGTCCAATTCATCTTCTCAACCATATTCACCGTTCAATGTAAAACAAAGAATATTGGATTCCATGTTGTACTATTCTTCGCCAAAGGACGGATTGAATGACTGGCAATAGCTTGAGACTTTATAATTTATTCTCATACGGCATGTTATATTTGTTTATCACAGACAAGCAAGAGATGGGCAATTTATTCAAGGTTTAAACAACAGCCTAAAAAATGTGGTTCTGTTTTGGCTCTTACTATTAGAGCAATAATCCGACAAGAAATGGTTGTTATCAATTTGGCTCGACTCGTGGGTTTGGTGCAATTTAGGTTTCCATTTTGCTAACTTTCTTATAAAAGCTGCATGCATTTTTGTGAGGGGAATAACAGTACTTGTGTTGGCCCCAATCAAAATCTAACCTGTTAGACATTATTTTATTTTTTGAAGAAGTAGGTTTACGGGATCCCATAGGATAGTCAAAGAGCACAACTATTCGTTAAACGGTTGTTTACTTTTGGGTGAAAGGATACAACTATTTAATGGTTGTCACTTTTCACATATTATAAATTATTGTCCAATAATTACGCAAATAATCATATTAATTAGATTCTAATAACTCCATACACGGTTTACCGCGTAAATTAAAGCAAATAATGATATGTGATTTCACTTTCGACCTGAGAGCGATTATTATATATTTTTTAATTTTAGTAGGCTACATTTAATCTTCATTACCAAACAAGAACAGCGTCATGATCTTCAATTCTGGTGGTGGATTTTGGTGCTACTCATCGCCACAAATAAAATCTCACCTTTTGTAATGTTGTCAAAATTATGAAATTATCGGAAATAGATCACAATTTTTTTTTTAAAAGACAGTTTCTTGATATCGGATTGGTAGTTAAGCCACCAAAATCATTTTCTACCCGAAGAGATTGGAACACCTTACACATAGGGTGCCTCCCTTATTCACAATTGATGTAAATACAGGGTTAAACAATACTTTGTGCACCTTGTTAAGAGTTTGAACATCATTTTCAATACAGGGTTAAACAATAATTTTAAAAATCTTTCTCTAAAAACTTTTCGAGTCAACTCCACTTCATAACTTTAACTGTAGAACTTTACAAATAACTCTTTGTTGATAGATTTTATGATTGATTCATTGAATTTCTCTTAGTTATCCTAAGTCAAGTGATAAAAAAGTTTCGAAAATGTTTTATCTTTCTTTAGTTTAATTAAATCAATAATTTAAAATAACATAAATAATATATTTATCAATTTCAAGTGTCGAACTAAGCTACTAATTTGATATCTTTTACTTGGATTGAAAATTTTTATATATAACTCTGAGTAAGCTTGGAGTCTATTCCACTCCATAGTTTATCGAGTCAACTTTGGATTCCAAGATTGTAAACTATGATTTAAACTATTTAAATTAAAAAAACAGAGCTTCAAACTAATCTGAAAATACATGCTCAAATGAAAGTTCCCTGGATATGTATTCTATACTATGTCTAAGTATGTTTTACGTGAAAGCGGGTGTGTTAGTGTAAACAATATAAAATTTTTTTCTGACAACCTAAGTTTTTTCTTCGAAAAATAATTAGACTATATCTAAATTTACAACAACCATTTGAAAAATATTAAGGTGTTAGGCAGCCCGAAGCATTTAGCTAACACATCTCTGCAAACGCCCCAATAAAGAATGGCCACAATTTAATAGCTCAAAGAATAATAATTTGTTCTCCTGGCCTACAAATATTTTGCCTAATAAATTTGCTAGGGCGATTTATTCTTGGAGTCTATATTCTACCTCATAATATGAACTCTTTATACGCGCTTCGTGCAAGGTTCATATAAATTATCTTATTTGGACTAGTAGTATATTCAATATAAGCTTTAGCAAAGCCAATGGCTTGTAGCTTCTTTTTTAAATGACTCGTAAATGAAATGAATGATGAAATTATTTTCTTTTAAACCAAAAGAAAAAGTGAAAAGGTTTGTTCAAAGGTTCATTAGATATTTGAGATTTTGCGATGCTTCGTTGCCTTTTGCAGCCAGATTGTTGTGTGGATGAAACAGAATTTTGCCTATGTCTTGTTGGTGGCCACTTGCAGAAGAATTCGCATATATAGTCGAGAAGTAAAGTCACCCATGGCAGGAATATATTGGCCTATTGTACCCATCCTTACCATATGAAAAGTAGGCATACAGGTTCTATGGGATATAATTCAGATTTTTCAAAGACCAATCTAGCTAGCTGTTCGACCAAATAACAAATCGATGATGAGAATATGGTAAGAAGCTAATACGTACTTTGGGCGGTACACCTTCTGGTTCAGACAATGAGATTAAACAAAGAAGCGGGTCCTTGATGTTGAATCCAAACCCATATTTCAAGTTGTAGTCCTTGTTTAAATCAAATGGTTTACCTAACTTGCGACTTTTATATCGTTGGAGATACGTTTCTTGGGGCTAGACATTTTAGGCCAGCAGTTCATTTTTTCAAATAACCAAACTGGGAACCTAGACATTCCCATGTATTATATTGGGGAATGACCAATACCAATAACGAAACCATAACATTCTGAAACATCTGTTCATGATAGACCTTACCAAGAACATGTTATAAATATGATCAGATCAAACGAGTATGATTGAGCAATGGCATAATCCATACACCTTACATATGTACACAAACTATTGTAATGTCAAACTATATTATTTCGATGAATATGCTTTATCCAAGGCATCAAAACTTTCCAATTAAAATCTATGGATGATTTTAGTGACAAACTCTGTAATTTACTCTAACTAAATTAATCAATTAGCTTTAAAAATAATATAACTTATATATTTATTGATTTAGAGTCTTCGAGAAATATTTACTCATTTATTTACTTCTGTATGCTGCGTTGGAAAAAAGGGTTCAAGTAATCCAAGTCATACATTTGGTGCTGACTCTCACCAGTAGAAAATCGGTCTTCAGCGACCAGAAATCCGGAAGCTAAAGACCACAAATGTGGTCACTCATAAAATTTGTGACCAAATAATTCGGCCGCAATAACTAAGGTTGCTGATAAAATTTATGAGAAGAAAGAAATCCAGGGACTGGACATTGCAACTAGACTCGCTCGTTTCAATTCAGTTTCTAAATTAGTGACCGTATTTGTGGGCACAAACTAGGAGGCAAATTATTCATACCTAGGTTTACGGTCACAAATTCAGTTTCAACTTTGGTTCAACAATAGTTTCTTTCCGGTCACCAACTATTTGCGACCGGTCCTCAGTCGCAGATGCGGTTGCAAAGTGGATGCAACCTGGTTACAATAATTGTTATTTTTTGGTTTACTTGTTTAATAACAAAAGATTATAAATAAATAGATATGATGACAAAAAATATATAAAAACATAGAATAGAAGTTAGATCTAAAATGCAATAAAATATTCAATGCCATACATAAAATATTAATCACATGTTTGATACAAAAAAAACCCCTAGCTATGTCTACATCAAGGGAGGGGCAGGAGGATCACGAGGCCGCATATTAGGGTTATAATTAAAAGGGTCACGACATTGTTCTCTACATATTGTCATTATATGACGAAGCATTCAAATATCCAAAGCACAGTATTGGAGTGGATAAGTCGATCATCTTTGCGCTAAGCCTCCACCCTTAGTCGTTGGTCCTCATCAAGAAGCTGGGTAAGTTGCTAGGCCCGATCCTCAACCGCATCCCTCATCTCCTTCCTCATCCACATGATCACTGCTTGTCTATCCTACTCACGGGTCTCTAAATTCTTGAGTCAGTGGAGTATAGACTTATCAGGCTAAGGAGTTTGGTTCATTGTACCACCACTGGACCTATCATCATCAACATGATAAAAAGTGGATCCACATGACTTAAGAAGAACATGGTGAACGGCCGTCAATGCAGATTCGATCTATAAAATCCATACTTGTTTGGCTCTTTGACCGCATATCGGTACGCCAGAGGTCTAACGGTTGGCTAGAAGGATCAGTACCATATGTCGATTCTATATGCTCTCGGTACTTAGCCTAGAAATGCATTTCTTATTAGCATGGATCAGTTAACAGTTGTTAAAAAAGAAAACATGCACAAAATATTGGGCCTTTCGGGCCCCCAACCATGCTCTGCTATCATTATTGAGCCTTTTGGGCTCCTAAAAGGGATTTGCAATAGGTGTCAAAGGCCTTTCTTAATCTAAAAGTTAACTTAAGGAGTAAGGTTTTTCCATTAGTCTATATACAAATCACCAAGATCATATACGACCAATGTGGGATAAACCCAATACAAAATGAGCGATATCATATGGCATTACATAAATAGAAGTTAGATATATTTGCAATTTAGTAATAAAATCATTATAAAGCATATAATTTTAATGAAAATTTAGCAGAGTCTCCCCTGTTAATGAAACTTTAGAAAAATTTCACACCATTACAAATTTCACGTTTCATTTTTCATAATTTCATAATCAATATTTTGTATAAAAATTACATATTCATATAGCAATTTGATATTCATCAAGAAGAAAAAATATTTGATATTCACATGGGTCCTTCTTCTGCACAGAGAAGACAACATAGAAGCTCCTTCGACCTTTGTTTCTTCATTTAGTGGAACTATTGACAACAATTAAACATTTGATAAATAGTTGAAGATAGAATCAAACTAATTTGTGAAAATTTCATAATTCCAACATGTTTCTAAATAGAAATTTAATCTCATTTATTCCCTTATTTAAAAATTACATAAAAAAAGAAATAGAATAAAATATGAAAGCTTACCATCTTAGCCTTAGACTTCTTATTGGCATATGCACCCTTCCCTTGGTCTTTTTGATGCGTGTGGCCTAACAAAATTGATCACAGGATAAGGCCTCCTAGCTCTTTATCCTGTATTGTGAAAGAACTCAAATAAGTTACAACTTAATCAAATGATGAAAAAAATAATTTAAGAAAAGTTATAATTCCAAGTGTTTTTCATTGGTCTCTAAAGTAAGAGATCCACCAATATGACATGTTATTTAATTGTCCTTCTCCATCATCCGATTTTTCTTATTTTTCTCTAATAGCTCCCTCAATCCATCAGTAAGCCAATGATCCCATATGAGATGCTACCGAATGTTCGGCTAAATCTAAGAAGGCCAACCTTCCCCAACATAGTCTACAAGGTCCCCTATGTTCAACTGTGCAAGTGGTGCATCCCTCGCTCACTTCATCATCCAGTTATATAATTTGGTGCTAACTTGAAGAAGGCAGCTCACACCTATAGCTCATTCTCTGGCCTCCATGTGTAGTTCGCGTGAAACAAAATTAAACAACTTGACAAGTTAGGTAATACATTTTTATGTACTTACTAGGATAAGATCAGATTTATAAGTAGGAATGAACTAATAATATTTAACTTGGTTAGCCATTTTTAAATAAATGACATAGGCTCATTATGCTGTACTTTGGGTCACATCGTTACAAATGATATCGGAGCAACTTGATTTCGTATTAGATAGTGGGCTGGACTATGGACATTGGCGAAGCTGCTCGACACAAGCAAAAGAAATTTGTGGGTTGGAGCTAGTAATGGGCCAAGTGTAGGAATTTTAGGGACAATTTCCTAAGGTGGGTAGATTGTGAGATCCTTCATCTTAGTCCAACATCTAATATCTACTAGAATATGATCATGTTTATACGTTAGTCCACCTTAGATATGGTCTATATTGTAATTTGGGTCAGGTTGTTATAACCACATACTCTATACACGATATATCCTTGAGATCGGGGGTATGTCAGTCCACATTAGATATGGTCCATGGAACCACCCACTCTCTATACCAAATATCCCTAAGATGAGAGGTATTTTAGTCCACCTCAGATATGGTCTATATTGTACTTTGGGTCAAGTCGTTACAACCACCCACTCTCTGCACCATATACCCCTGAGATCGGAGGTATGCCAATCCACCTTAGATATGGTCCATAATACCACCCACTCTCTACACCATATATCCCTAAGACCAAAAGTATGTCAGTCCACCTAAGATATGGTCCATGGAACTTGCTCTTAATTGCAACACTAATATATCAGATATGGTCCATGGAACTTGCACTTAATTGTGACACTAATCTATCTAAGCATATTCAGATCCCAAATCTGCATTTAAATTAAATTCACAATATTAGAGTAAGAACATGAAATCATTACTCCCTGTAACTGGATAAAACAAGACTCTGAAAGATACATCAGTGTTCCCCATAAGCATATAAAAAAAGGCTCTGAAAGACACATCAGTGTTCCCCGTAATTGGATAAAACATGTTCCCCATAAGCATATAAAACAAGGCTCTGAAAGACACATCAGTGTTCCCCGTAATTGGATAAAACATGTTCCCCATAAGCATATAAAACAAGGCTCTGAAAGACACATCAGTGTTCCCCGTAATTGGATAAAACATGTTCCCCATAAGCATATAAAACAAGGCTCTGAAAGACACATCAGTGTTCCCCGTAATTGGATAAAACATGTTCCCCATAAGCATATAAAACAAGGCTCTGAAAGACACATCAGTGTTCCCCGTAGATATGGTCCATAATACCACCCACTCTCTACACCATATATCCCTAAGACCAAAAGTATGTCAGTCCACCTAAGATATGGTCCATGGAACTTGCTCTTAATTGCAACACTAATATATCAGATATGGTCCATGGAACTTGCACTTAATTGTGACACTAATCTATCTAAGCATATTCAGATCCCAAATCTGCATTTAAATTAAATTCACAATATTAGAGTAAGAACATGAAATCATTACTCCCTGTAACTGGATAAAACAAGACTCTGAAAGATACATCAGTGTTCCCCATAAGCATATAAAAAAAGGCTCTGAAAGACACATCAGTGTTCCCCGTAATTGGATAAAACATGTTCCCCATAAGCATATAAAACAAGGCTCTGAAAGACACATCAGTGTTCCCCGTAATTGGATAAAACAAGACTCTGAAAGATACATCAGGATACATTAGTGTGTGGCCGGCCGGATGTCTGCTCAGTCCAATACATCAGTGTGTGGCCGGATGTCTGTTCCGTCCCTGATGCTGTCGAGAACTACTTGGCAAGTCAGTGACCTCTACACGAGGTTCCTCCACATCATTGCACAATGGGGGTGTATGGGCATTCTCATTCGGTGGTGATGCAATTGGCTCATTCATGTGACCACTGTCATGGGAATCAGATCCACTTGACCTGCTCTCATGTTGAACTGGTCAATGACCACATGCCATATCTACAGTCACAAAGTTTTCAAAAAAATAATTTTAAAAATTATTTTTTCACATACGAGGATTACAAAAGTATTCTAAAAATTTTACATTATTAGTTGTCGTATTGTAATTCATCTTTAGATACTGATTATGAATGTGAATATGAAGTCTCTTCATATCCGCTAGATCATAAAACATACATATTTTCTATGTCTACTTTATCATTTACATTCGAATCATCTAGTAAATGAGATGCTATTTTGGCACCTGATGTCTATTCAGTCCATGAAGTTGCCGAGAACTACCTGGCAAGTCAGTGACCTCTGCATGAGGTTCCTTCATATCATCACGCAATGGGGGTGTATGGGCATTCTCATTTGGTGGTGATGCAATCGGCTCATTCATGTGACCATTGTCACAGGAACTAGATCAACATGACTTTCTCCCATGTCGAACTGGCCAATGACCACAAGTCATATCTAGAGTCATAAAGTTTTAAAAAAAATAATTTCGAAATTATTTTTTCACATACGAGGATTATAAAAGTATTCTAAAAAATTTACATTATTAGTTGTCGTATTGTTATGCATCTTTAGATACTCATTATAAATGTGAATATGAAGTCTCTTTATATCTGCTAGATCATGAAACATACAATTTTTCTATGTCTACTTTATCATTTATATCTGAATCACCTAATGAATGAGATGCTATTTTGGGGCCGTTATCTAGTCGAGGGCCACTTGTTCATGTATGATCTCATCTTGAAACACGTTGTCTACTTCCTCATTGGTAGGGTCATGGTAGTGTGCTGATTGCTGAGGAGCCTCAAAATGAGGGCGAACAACATCATATACACTCCCTTAAAACCTAAATTGTCCTCACCAATTGCCCTTGTACTTGAGCTTCTATATTTATAAATTCTAGATACAAATAAGATGGAAACAGTGAACTCTCACCATAAGAGGTATATATATAATATGTCGGTATAAATTTGTGATAATATAAATGTTGCTTAACATAATTTATTGTCATACTTCACCGATTGGCACATCAATTGCACTAACAAAGAAGTTCTAAATTACCAACAATTTTTGTGTGCAAGAATGATAGTCAAGAAACATCTCAACTCCTCGCTCATAATCTGAATTGAAAATTTCTCCTCTCAACTATGTTTTACAAATTCAATTAAGCTTATTTGTATTCATTATTACATGTGCTAATCATTGAAAACAACTTAATTCAAATGTCATGATACAATAACATGCATCAATGTTTGTACATTTATATGGAATGCATGTACATAATACTTGAAAAATATTGTTTTACATGATTATGAATTAAAAATTTAACAAATTAAATTCAATTATGAAATCATAGTGTTCAACTCAACTCGAAACTAATCAAGTGAATAAAAAATGAAGTAATGTACTTGATCATATGAAATTATAGAGCTAACTATACTTCAAATCGATCGACTAGAAAATCACTAAGTTGAATACTTCAAATTAAACACGGTGTCATCATATTAATTAAATAATTAATTTACACATCTATTGTCAATCATCGCATAAGTTAAATATAATAATGCTAACAATACTATCATAATCATTATCTTCAATATTTATATAAACAACATAAAAATATAATTTGAAATATATTCAAATTAATTAGTTTTAAAAATTTTCAAATACACTATTTTAAAATAAATCCAAAATAACAATCTAATAATAGAAGAAACCCTAATTTTATAAATATTTCATAATAATAAATAATAAAAAATTTAACAACAATTAACAAAATAATACTAATTGACATAATTATTCAAAAAAAGTTAAAACTTTGAAAACAATAATATTATATCAAAAACAGTGGTGGCGACGAGCAGCCATGGCAGCAAGTGTTGGTGACGGAGAGCTACTTTTAGGGTTGGGGGGCATCGACCCTTCTTTTTTTTGTAATTGAAAGTCTGCGACCGCTTCTCCGGTCACAATATAAGTTGCAAAATTTTCAACCGTTTTATAACTGCATTAAAGGTCACAAAGTTATTTTCAAATGATTAAGTTTTGCAATGAAACTAAAAGTCCGATCTGCGACTATTGCAACCGTATTTAGTGACCGTAAAAAATAGTTACAAATTCTCGCTAAGTTTGTCGCGAAGCAATTACTATACCGTAGATGTATTCTGCCACCAGGTTTGCAGTCGCAAATTCTACCTGTTTCAAAACGGTTACAAAGGAGTTGCAATTGCTACCACGTAATGCGGTCGAAAAGGGCAGGTCGTTAATGACCGATTTTTTAGTAATGTTTATAGTTTTAAGACCTCTTTTTTGTTCTTTAATGATAAAACCTTACTGAAACGTTATTATCTTTATTGTAGTATAATCAAATCAACTTTTAAAGATTAGTCACATATTTATCAATTGAGCCTTTTATTAGAAAAGTGGATAACATTTTTTATGTTACCCACAGAAAAATCTAACATAATAACTAAGAGTGGTATCTATATATACACTTCGGCCAAGTGCCAGCGGCCATGGCAATAGTTTTGTTAAATTTTGTTGTTATTATAAAATATTTGGTTGGGTCGATTTAATTTTTGTTTATGGTTGTGTTGGTTTAATTTGTATTTGTTTCAAACCAAAGAAACTGGCAGTCTCCGTGGCTGTTTCTACCTTGTGCACCTACCTAGGCATACAGGAGTAGTCGGACAAAGGCAGCTGCCTTTTGTTATGGTCTTGATTGTTATTGATCTATACAAAGTTGTTTTCCGTTTCTGATAGAAATTGCTTACTGCCATTAAAAGTACAATGGGTGTGAAAATAATAGGTAAGATTGTGCGTGCATGATAAGCAAGGAGCAAAGTTTAGATTTGCTGATCTCCCGGCCAATTAATTCTTTCCTAGTTACGATGTCATTTCCTTCTATATGGAAAAATAAAAGCTACTTGTGTAATTCTCATCGAGTAATTAAGAAAAAAAGAAAACGTGTGTGATGTTAGCGTTCCGACCAAGAAGATTTTCCCTAGTCAGGAGACCCAAAGGTTTGATTGATTGACATGAAAATACATTAAATGACATGAAAATTTAAAATGATTAACCTTCCAAAAATATTTATAATGAATGTATTTTATATAAAAGATACCTTTGCATTTATTATTTTTGTGAAAATAAAGTATATTTGCATTTAAATAATTACAGAAAATGATCATGATGGGTCACACATGTTCTCTTTTATGTGCAAAATATTTTCCACCTTTTTTTATCTCTTGACATAATAAAAAAGTGAAAATTATTTTATACATGAGAGTAGTAATTAATTTGAATCATGATTATTTTAAATTTAATATGCATTACGTATGCATTTATTTTCTATGAAATAGATAAGATATATATCACTTTTATTAAGATTGACTAGTTTAAGATTGTGATATTATGTTCATTATTTTCATGCTAACCAAACATATCAAATTTGAACTCTAAGGAAGAGACCAGAGTCACCATTAATTCAAATAAAGCTAACTCCGAGGACAGTCTCGTCATTATTTCAAAACTTTCCCACTTAGTAATTACGTCCTATTTTTCTTCTATATAGTAATGCCAAAATTTTGTTTTCTTTTCCTTGAAAAGATCTCCTTTTAGCAAGTCTTTAAAAAATAATAATATATACTCATCATATTATCTTTATTTTATATATATGTCATATAAAAAAATAGGGAAGATATAAAAAATAACCAAGTTTCAAATCATTCTTTCAAAATAACCAAATTTTAAATTGTATCGGACATCAGATTTTTAAAACTTTCACATAAACTGTAACAAAATCTCATTATTCTTCATTCAACGACAAAAATACTCACAAAAATTCGTGTTCATTAAAATAAAGTAGATAATGAATAAAAGTTATAATATTTACAAATTTCTTATATAAAAATAAAATGATTGGCTAATAAATGATAAATAGACACTAAAATTATATTATTGATGAGGTAAAATGTCAAAAGTAAAATTTATATTTTCTTTTGACTTTTGGACCAATAAAATGTAGAAAATACAAAGAGAATAGAATATATAAATTTTGGGTGTATGAAATTTTATTTTAAAGTAATCATATGATAAATTAAAACTTTTTTTTATCAAATATATTCTAATTTTGAGTAAAATATTTTTAAAAAGTTAAATAACGTTCATCTTATGAAACGTAAGAAAATATATTTAAGAAAATTTGAAATTAATTTAAGAATATTTATGTTAATAAAGTAAAAATTATGAGTTTAAAATGATTAGAATATATGAATTGGTTATATGTGAAATGACAATTAAAGATCCGGCTATATTTGATATAATTTTGGAAATTTGATTTTTTTAAACGAATCATTTCCCTAAAAAATATCCATAAATATTTCTTAGCCAGGCCAAGTGCGGATCTTAAGTTTACAAATTCCAGTCCATAACATTCAGGTTTAGAATTAGGCTGTCATGGCCTCCAGTTTATGTGATGTTGCTCTTCATAAGCAAAACATCATTTCGAAATAAATTATTCAATGCAGGAGTATGTAGAGTCAGGATCCGACGTGGCCACAACTTGGTTGCTTTTTCGCCTATTGAGGACAACCCCCATTGAATCTATAAGCACCACTTGATTTATAACAAGGGAAAATGTCCTTTCAAAGTTGATTAGACTGATGTTTGGATTATAGAAGAGAACAAAACCATAGTCTCTTCGATGTGTCCTAGGGTCATGTACACAAGCGCATTATTGAGGCACCGATAGAGACTATATATATATATATATATATATAGTCTCTA
>JAVDBV010010279.1:5008-15979 GCA_032619315.1 Piper longum
ATATATATATATATATATATATATATATATGAAAATTTTAAGAACATATTTTTAAAGTGAATGATTTTACTTTAAAAAATAAATATTTTTGTCATAATATTTTTATATCTTAAACCCCACACTTTAAAATGACATCTTAAATTTCTCAAGTTTTCTCACTATAATTCTTTATATATATATATATATATGGGCGTTTAGTTACATGGACGACTAAAATTTGATTGGGATGTCTAATTACAATGACGGCTTAGATTTTTTTTTTTTTTAAATATTAACCATATCTAGTGAGACCCCGCCATCCCTAAACCCTAAACCATGTTGTCCCTCTACGACCACCACCCCTCCCCGCTCCATGTTCACCCTGCCACCCGCGACTCTCTACTCTACCCTGCTCCCCCCCCCCCACCCCGCTCCCCCTCAACCCTACTGTTCTACTGTGGCCGCTACCCCTCCCCGCTCCACCTCGATCCCCCGCTCGCGACTCCCTCCTCTACCTCGCTCCACCTCGACCCCGTCGCTAGCGACTCCCTCCTCTACCTCACTCCCCCCCTCCCCTTCCATGAACGCCTCACCTCCCCGCTCCCCCTCGACCCCTCCACTTACTCCAAAATGCCCACTCTTGCCACCTCCTCTTGCCGCCTCACCGCTAGTTACAACAGCGACTTGTCCCTTGTGCGGTTCACTCCACGCGGTCTTATGGGTGGCGTAGTTAGGTCTAGTTGCCACTAGCTAGGTTCGGCCCCCAAATGCAATGACACCCCCAGATGTGCGACCCCCGTATGCGCCGACAACCCTTACTGATCCAGACACAGCCGATCTGATGCCTGCCGCGCAACCCACTGCGGTGCCACGCCCTCGCGGCCCTTAATGCCACTGTGCACCCCAACCCCACCACTGAGCACTATCACCCGTCACATAGCCCACTGCGGCCAGGCTCATGGCGCCTCCGACGTTGGTGGCATGACTTGGCTGGCCGTGGCTAGAACCTGGCCGCTTGCAAAAGAGTGAGTGAAGGAAATTTTTTTTTGTCATCAAATCTGGGCCGTCCAATCATAAGAATGGCCTAAAATTTTCTGCATTGGGTTAAGGAAAATTTTACCATATATATATATATATATATATTAAACTTTAAACATCTCAACATTACATATTTTTTACACTCTCGAAGCAGAAAGAAACAACACTTTTTTGAAATTAGCATGTATACCAGTTATGTAAAACAAATAGAATAAAGGTAAGATTGGCATATGAATCTTTCAAGTTATGATGCTCAACAAGCAGCAGCATACAGAGCTTTGATTTCTTCCACATCATCATAGCTGCCCAGGAAGATGGGAGAACGCTGATGGATCTTCGTTGGAACCAAGTCAAGGCACTGCAATGACTGATAAAAGTTAGTACCATGCATCGCCAATGAGAACCCAGAACTCAAATAAATGTGCAAACAAGAGGTCACCAGATGCTACTTTTTCCTGTTTTTGGTTTAGTGATTTTAGCATTTTGTTATACGTACCCTTTCTTTCCCTGTGAAAGACTGCCCTCCTGCTTGTTCCATCAAGAATGACATGGGGAACACCTCATAAAGAACACTGACATAAAAAGTATCAAAATGCTATTGTGATTTTTTATCTCAGGGGCTATAAACATTGAAATATAAAAATGTCAACCTACCGCAGTTTTCCATTTGGGCTCTTTTTGTCTCCAGGGTACAAAAATATGCCTCCATAAAGCAGAGTGCGATGCACATCAGCAACCATACTGCACCGAATGTTGCATTAATTATGCTCAGCGAAAATCTTATTAATAAACCACATATAGGTACCTTCCAACGTATCTCAAAGACTTCGGAGACGATCCATCTTTGGGAAACTTGCATCTCTCTACATACCTGCTTGCTGGAAAAGTATAAGCATCTAATAAAGCAAGGAAGCAGTGGGAAGAGATACTTTGAGAATTTCACTCACTTTGCTGTTGGCTCATCCCAGTTCTTGGCATTTCCCTCATTAACAGAATAAATTTTCCCCTTCTTAGGAATCTGTTTCAAAAAAAACAAGCATATTATGCACAAGGTAAGAAGCCATTGCAACTATTAAATAGAATGCAGACCTTAATATCTGGATGTGTGAGGATAAATTCACCAAGGGATGGATCAAGTGTGAAGCCATTCACCCCAGTTCCAGTGCTCAGCACAAACTGAAATGTTCACAGATTTCAGCAAACAAAAATCACAAGGAGCAACGCAGGTTTTAATGAGTGTTGCATATGACTCACTTCAAATAACAATCAAGAAAACCATTTTACCACGCAAGAGCTTCCATACACGCAATAGCCAGCAGCTAGCATATAGCTTCCGGGTTGCAAAACATCTTCCAATTTTGGCTCACTGGCGTCTTTCAACATATAGATTCCAAATATCTAGAAGTACAGAAAATTAAAACACAAGTTAATCCATAGTTAAATGAAAAGTTAGCAACTTAGCATAATTTTTGGCTGTTTCTTTTTAAGTTACCACAAGAAGTGGCCTTGATATATATGCAAAAAAAAGGAGAAGGAATTATGAACACATACAGTTCCAATGGAAACACCACAGTCTATATTTGAAGAACCATCCAATGGATCAAAAACCACGCAATATCTGTGCCAGTTAGGTATGGTAAAGTTATCATGTGACAGAAAAACATGGATTAGCAATAGCAGGTAACAATGGACTGCATGGCATAAAGAACATACTTTCCTCTCTTTGCTGGTTCCACAAAATGTGCCTCTTCATCTTCTTCTGAAACAAGAATACTCTGCCCATAATAAGGCAGTAATAAGATTTACACAATAACAAGCATCACCTATAGTGAACACAAGACATGCCAGTTTCAAAGAACTCACTGTTCGGCCGCTGCTGATTAAGGCCTTGACAAAAACTTCGTTGGAGAGCACATCTAGTTTCTTTTGCTCTTCACCCTGTACCCCGACATGTTAATAAAAATCAGATACACAAACACAAGCTGTTGTGGCAACAAGAACGAATTTCCAAATACAAAACCCATTAACTTGCCTGAACATTTGTCTCTCCAGCGAGGCCAATGAGTTTGGCCAAACCTGCCTGCCGAAGGAAGCAATAGACAGTCATGCAAGTTGTCGTCAAGCAAGTTGTGTGTATACATCATGAACGACAGCTAAAAATGAAAAGATGATGCCAATGGAAACGAAGCGACAATCACAAAAGTCTACAGCTGATCAATCGATAACGAGCAAATACTTTTCAAAGTTTCATCTTCCTAAGCGGTAAAACGCAACTACGGTGGTTTACCAATCAATCATTAACAACAAACATCAGAACTACGAGAAAAACAAAAATAAAAAAATAAAAAAAAAACAAGGAAAAAGCTTCCTCCATCCAACTTCGATTGCTTCAATGATCAAACACCAATGAATTGATTGATACAAACTTCATCACTTCCCTCAGATCTCAAATAAAAGAAAACAGAATACATACATCCGCATTAATTCGGATGTGTTCAATTGCTTCACTACGCAAGCAATCAGAACTCCCTGACCAACAAACAGAAAAATAAAATAAACAAAAGAATCCTTGAAAGTTCAATTTTTTTGGCTCATCAAATTGATCAGAAAACCAGAAGATAATCCGGAAACGTAGCATCATGGAAACAGAGAAATCAATGCCAAACCAATCTCTCAAATCCAATGCAGTCTCCAAACACATAACCCGAGATAAACAACAGCTACACCACTCAGATCACAATTCAAGCCATTTAAGAACAGACCAAATTCAATCCAAATCATCAAAAGTAAACCAAACGCCGCAAAACCTTTGGATGCCACCAAAGCATGAACAGAGCCGGGAAACGGAAGAAAGGACCTTGTTGACGGCAGAGCAGACGAACTTGCAACCGAGAACGATATGGCTGAGGAGGATGGTGAAGTCGCCCCGGGAATCGGCATGCTTGGACTGCTCATTGAGCACGTACCTGGTGATGGTCATCAGGTCCGTCCGGTGAGCATCCGCGGCGTGGTCCATGGCCCCCCTTGCTCGTCCCTACCACTCCAACAGCTCGGGAAGCACGCAGCAAAGGTGAAAAGCTTTTCAGCGGCTTTACCGCTTACCCAGATCGTGAGGACAAGATGGAGATAAGACGAGCGCTTGGAGACGAAGTAGTGTGGCTTATCAGGTGTCAATGGTGGAGAAAGATCGACGGTTTGATTGCAGATAACGCCTCCATGGCCAGGCTCCCTCTACTCCCGCCTTATTTTGCTTCACCTCTTCTCCTTTTATCTATAACTGTCGCTTCTTTGGCTGCTTCTGTTGTAATATATATGAGATTGAAGAGGAAGTACATGAAGTATACATGAAGATATGAGATAAGGAAAATATATATGAAGCATAATATGGAATGGAATCCTGTTCCTGAATATATTCGATTGAAGGAAATCAGATTCGTAGCTTACGATATATGCCAATTTCGATCATCAACTGGTAAGTTGTAATATAAAGAATATGAATGGAAGAGATCCAAATTACTGGGAGTTGTATATATCTTATATATAGGTTGCATGGTCTCGGTGCTTGGCTGCGTTCGATGTATTGTAGATTGCGACGCCATGCACTTGAATGGCCAATCTCCAACTTCACCTTGACATTTTTGTAACGAAAGCTAAAGTAAATCCATAGTTTGGTTTTGAGCGCGTCATTGATTTGTGTGAAAATCACTGATCTGTTTCTTTCCTTGTTCCGTAAAGATGCTATGCATTGCACATAATCCCCTCTCCGTCCCTACTCGCATCTTCCTGTACGTCTTGAAAAAGAAGCTTTTGCGTCCTCGTTTGGTTCTAAGAAAGAACGAAATGGAAACTCAGGTCTGTTTCATCTAGGACCAAAGGTGAATGGTGTATTCAATTTTCCATGGTAATCACCTAATTAATAATCTAATCAGGTTTTTCCTTTGGACCTTGGAATCCAAAGGTATGAAATGGATATTAACCTTTTTCTATGCGAGATATCAATTCATAATAACAAGATGAGATAAAGAAACTCACATTTTATTAGGCAAGTCGAAATTGGGTTACCGGGACTTTAAATTACTGTCACGAATCTTTTTTAATAAAAAAATAATTTAATATGTAAGACTTTCCTATTAATATAAATATACTCTTTTCATCAATGTGAGACAATTCTAATAAAGTACTTTTACATTTATGTCTCAATTTATTATAGTTTATTTTGTAAAATTGGAAAAAAAAAACCTTCACTCTTTAGGTACTCTGTCGTCTTCTAAACATATAATAAGGGCCAAAGTTTTAAAATCGTTTGACCTATAAATTTGGATTTTCATTCTTGTAAGGTACCTTAATTTTATTTCTCAAAGCACTCTCAACTTTCTTCTTTTAAATTTTATTAAGACTTCATAGCAGATTCTTCCTTGTTAGGACTTCCGAGAGTTATTAAGTAGAGACGAGTTTTGCTTCACTCAAGCGCGAGCAGATCTTATTAATGCTCAAACTTTTAAGTAGAACCTTAATCGAATTTTTTTTCAATTATAATTTACGATTTAATAGTAACAATATACACTATTCACCGTCAGCTCTTAATTGTCCTTAATTTGTATTAGTATTAGTGAGTGCTAATTCATTAGACTTTCAAAAATATAAAATCATTAGTTAGACACGATATTGTTTTAATTTAAATCGACTCGGATATTGTAAAACTATGGCCTAAGAACGATCCGATTCTTCTCGACTCGCCCAATTATAAACAGTCCGATTCGTTTGGAATCGGTCCCCCTTTTAAGTCGTCCCCCCTCGCCTGATCTTTCCCCTCAGCCGTATCTTCTCTGTGCTCCACCGCGGTCGGGTGCCGGCGCCGGAGAAGACGACTGGAGCCGCCTTCAGATTTGTCCCCAACGTACGCAAAGACTATATGGTAACCGCGGCGGGATCGCTCTTATACAGAAAAATTACATCTTTTGCTTGTTGAAATGAGGAGGCGGCCTGGGATTGGTGGGTTGCAGACAGCTGCAGCTGCTCGGGTATCACAATCAAGCTATTGTTCATTTCGGATTTTTTTTTTAGCTTTTTACGACCTTTTTTGTGCATTGATATTGTGTAGGATCAATACCGGCTGCTGGGTGAAAATGTCGCTAAGATCAAGACGGATTTGATGAAGGAGCAGCTATCCACCTTCCGGTCTCAGTTGGAAGATTTCGCACGCAAGCACAAAGTTCGATTTTTCCCCCTCCTTTATGTTTGATTTCGTTGAAACAATGGTTGGTTTGATTATAATCTCTGCACGTTTAGTTTGACTTGCCGTATGATTTTGTTTTTGGTTAAAAATTAAGTCTCCGTCAGAGGTAGGATTTAGCTATTATTGAATTTTTTTTGGGGTAGAAATTTAGAGTTCAACTATCTTTTGAGCCTGCGATGACCATGAAAAGTTGTAATTCTTGTCAAACTTGTGCTTTCTTAGTCTTACGCCATGCAGGAGTGCACCTGGAAATTTAAGCCAAGTCTCCCCAATATGTGCATGTTTGTGCATATGCCTTTGTTTTCGTTTGTGATAATTAGATGTAGCATGGCATTGCCACATCGATTGCTATAATTATGTAACATGGAAGGAATACATTATTTCTTAGATGTTTTAGCTCAATTACAAGGGGGACGAAAGGGTGATTAATGTTAACAAATGCTCTTTTTTACTCTTGTACACCAGCCTGATGTCGTTTGTCATACTTGCAGAATGACATCCGTAAGAACCCTGCTTTTAGGTCACAGTTTCATGAGATGTGCGCAAAGGTTGGGGTGGATCCCTTAGCGTCAAACAAGGGTTTCTGGGCTGAGCTCCTAGGAATTGGTGACTTCTATTACGAGCTAGGTCAGTTTAATCGACTTTCCCCCAAATCACATGTTTGTATATATATGCTAAGGTGTGCGATTACTACTCTGTCTCTTCCATGCCAGCCACTCTCGTGCATTTGCACTATATGAGTGTATCTTAGAAACAGGCTCCTTTACCCAGGCAGCTATGCCTTTTATAACCCAAGGTTTATATGTTGTATCTGGATTTCAATTTGCTATTAGTAGTATATTGTTTAGACAATCAAAAGCTAAAAGCATCTTGTCATTGCCACAGCTCCTATTAGGGGCATAAAATAGGTAAATTGCTTGTTGTTAAAATAGTAAACACACAATAATATGCAAGCAGAAAAGAAGGCAGAGTGTGGCTGTTATATTGATAGGCAATGATAGGGAAGCAAAAATTGTTCCTTATGCTTGTGCTTACATGGGAAAATTTTGTAAATTAGGTTGGACTGTTGATTGTGGTGCTAATTTTTCTCTGCTAACCTGGCCTACTTGGAAGTGAAGATAATGATTCTGATAACAATGAGTTATCAACTTGTCATTGCTATTTGTTTTTATTGTTAGCCCATCACTTCTATATTTGGTTTCTTTGTAAAAGAATATTGTACATGTTCATGTGTGGGATTCTCCAGTAATCTTGGATCCCTCAGGAGTTGTTTCTTAAATGTTCCCTGAATGTTTGCCATGTAACAGTAACAGTACAGTAAAATGAAAGCACCTAAAACATAGATGATAATGTAAGTAATAAATTTGAAAGAGATCTCTTCTAAGATGAAGAATTATCTTTTGTTAGACAGGGGTACAAATAGTTGACATTTGCTTGGCCACCAGGACCCACAATGGAGGTTTGATTAACTTGCAGGAATTATGTAGTTTACTATGTCAAAGGCGAAAAAGTGCCCGTGACTCGGTAACTGAAGATGACTGCTTACGTGCCATAAGCAAGCTAAAGGTAGCCTGACAAGCAATTCTATTTTGCAATATTTTGAAATGTTCTGTCAATTTTATGCATCTTGTTTTTAAGTATGGGAGAATCTTATATCAATCCAAACAAAAATGTTCTTTTGTACGTGGTTGATGTCAGGTACTGGGAAGTGGTTTTGAGGTAGTCTCAGTTGGGAAGAAGAAACTTATTCGATCAGTGCCTACTGAGTTGAATAAAGACCATAATGAAATATTGGATCTGGCTCAGGTGTTTTCCTTTTCTAAACTAATTTTCAGCAATGACCTTTTTGTTGGAATCCTCAATACTATGTTGTTTAGCATGTGCAGAAACAGCTTCCACATATTGTGGTTTTAGTGGTAAGCTGTGTCTGTTACTGATTTGGTGTCTGAGGCTTAATTTAATTTATTCAGGCTCACGGATATGTAACTGCCAATGAAGTAGAGAGCAAATTTTCATGGTCGTCTGGACGTGCCTTGGATGCACTGGAAACTTTATTGAAGGTCAGTCGAACTCCTATCCGGTACCCTGACGTAATAACAATTGTTTCTGAATAGGCTGTGGAATCTGCAGGAAGGTCTTGCAATGATCGATGATGGTCATAGAGATGGGCTGAGAAGGTATTGGTTCCCTTGTGTTTCCTTCCCTACCTCTGGCTCTGGAAGCTGATAACCAAAAACTCTCCCTGAATATCCTATTCTTGCTTCTCTGTGCGTGAATAATACCTGAGGCTCATTGTTCCATGCCAAATATATATTTGTAGAACATTATTACATCACATTTTCATTTCAGAATATATTCTGTCAGCCAATACTATAACACAATATGCTAGGGATTTGATCTTTTCTCGTAGCAATTTAGAAATGAACGTAGGAATTGAATTGTTTTTGCATTCGAGACCCTCCAGCGTGTTAGTTCATAGACTTGAAAGTTAAAAACAAATAACTCTATCCTTGTACAATATGACGTCGTGTAAGGAATGATTGTGAAATGATAGAGAGCTAAGTAATGTCAATAGACGAACATCATAATGATGTTCAAAGCAAGTCGACAAACGAAAGCCCCATAGAGGTGCCATCGAAGTAAATGTGCATAAGAAGAAACAACTTCTTTGCCTGGTAAAAAACAGAAGAAAAAAAAAGCTTTTGTTTCATCTGAAATCATTTTTGCAAACAGTGCATTAGTTGCAACAGGTCTTGGATAAAAATAAAACGAGAGTTCATTGCTAGACGAATGCTGGGGAATGCGAAAGCAGCAATGGCTTCACTGCTGGTTTAGTACACTGAAATATGTGAAAAAAAGTACATTGTCATCAAGATTTCAAGCTCGTGCACAATCCGTCATGATCTCGAAACATAAAAAGCAAGTTACGAAGTTCAATTAAATATGCAAAAACTTACTTGTATAAATATGCAGCAATTCCCAAGATAACGCATAGCAGAATAATGTCTATAAAAAAATTACGGCTTGACCTGATCTGGAAAAAGTCAAAGAAAACACTTTTAACAAATTATTTTCAAATTTTAAACTTTAATTCTCACATTTGTATGTACTGTAAATTCTGCTTACCTGATTGAGAGTCTCCTTGAGCCTTACATTTGTATTCTTAAGGTCAGACGTAGCTAGGTCAACCTGTATTAGTGTAATATCAAGTCATTAATCATCAAGGAAAAAGGACATGAGAAAACAGTCACTTGTATAATGTGATCGGGGAAGGAAGTCAATCTCAACCAGGCTATAACCGAGTTCTTGTTCAGCACATTTGTGTCTAGGCTACCTAGCAACTAGTTGAAGATTTAGTAACATAAAAAAAGGGCACTTTCCAGAAAGAGTTGTTGCATATAGAGGTAGACTCCCACCCAGAAACAAAAAATCTTTACCTTGGAATCAATCTCATCCATCAGTGGCACTTGTCTATCCAATTCCTGCATGACAGAACGTCTAGTTATATATTAAATTGATTGCCACGTACTGCAAAACTTGGGTGTAACCTCATTCATGTCGGAAGCCAAGTTTTTCAATGTGTCTAGTCCTTCAGCTATAGAATCTAATCCTTTATCCTGCAAAAAAGAAGGAAAGACATGATCGTGTTTATAAGAAAAGATGGCCCTGCTTATTAACAGGGCATGAGGAGAAAGCCATCACAATGTGCATCTTCCAACAACTACAACGAAATTTTCTTGTCCAACATCCATGCTGGGATTATAGAAGGACAAATCATTCACATATATAGTTGAAGTGAAACACTGTATGAACAACTACATATAAAGGCATAAATACTAAAAGTCCTGTTTGCCTGTTTCATTCTTCGCATTTCATACTCTTGTCTGAACTGATTTGATTCTTCGCTTTGTTGGAAAAAATTCTCATCCAGGATTCCATCTACATGAATAGACTAGCAAGTCAGTTATTACTAAATAGTGTGACACTCCTATAAGGCTTCTCAAAGAAGAAATGCTACTGTTAAATCTAATGATAGTTGCAGAAACTACCTGACTTATTGAACTTGATCTCAGACTTTGCGGTAGAATTACCATTCCAAACATTTTCTTGATTGCCTCCGGTTGTCCCATCTGGTATAGCTCGAATCCTCTCTGGCAGTGCAACAGCCAGATCAGCACGAATCGAATACTCTTCTTTTGAAAGCCCCTTTACCTGCATGGATATGCCTTGAAACTTTGTTTCCACAGAGATCAATTGAAGCAATTCTTCATTCAAGTTTGGAAAGAGAGGACAAAAATTGGGCACCCAATGAAAGGACCATAGGCCCATAACATATTGAACAAACAGTTCTGAGCTTATAATCAAGCATTCAAGCTTATGACCAAACTGTAATTTGAATCAACAAAACTGTTTACTGCATAAAGAAAAATTGGTGCAACAACACTTGAAGCGAAAAATAAACGACATTTGTAATGCAACAACACTTACCTCCTCAATCCAGAAGAATGTTGGGCCCTTTGGGCCCCAAAAGTGACTTGCAACAGGTTCATGGGCCTCTCTTAATCCAAAAGCTAGCTTAAGAATTAAGGCTTTCCCATTAGCCTATATACAAGTCACCGGTTACCTCCAAATGGGATGTGGGATTAACCCAACAATTCTCCCCTTCACATATCACAACACCCGAATCATCTCCCCCTCACCACATGCGGAGCCAACAT
>JAVDBV010010313.1:0-13283 GCA_032619315.1 Piper longum
CACTAGAATTGGTAGTGAGAGCTTCCCCACAAATGGGATGTAGCAATCACCTGAGTGCAGTGATAGCCTCCCCACAAAATGGCTATGGCCGGGTTGTGCGAGGCATTGGTAGTTGAGATGGTAGTGGCAGCCTCCCCACAAAAAAGGCTACGGTCGGGGTGTTTGGATCACTGCAGATACCTCCTCCGCATTCATTTGGAGTATAGCGGTATTAAAATGAACATAGGGAACTAGTGGAATGTACTTGACTTGTTTTATCTATTATACTACTTAGTGTTGTTATCACTAACGCGGAATTGCCTTTGCAGGTGTGCAGTTATGAAATTAGATATGGGAAGGCCATTGACAACCGGAGCATGGAGCTAGATAAATATTGGGACTCCCTTTTAATTTTTATTGATAAATATGTGTGGCTACTGGGAAACTGTCCGGGACAATGGGAATCAATTTTTATACATTGTTGTTAAATTGTTATAATTTAGCAACTTGGTAGTTTGTTTAAGTAACACCTTGCCATCTGGGCCCACAATAAATAATTGAAAAATGGCGGGTGGTTATATCAGTGCTAAATGAAATTTCTCACTTTTTGAAGAATGGAACAAGGATAGCTGCTATGACCCTAGTGCTTGCAATGGCTTTCACAACTATCTACATAACTAGTAACTACTACTGATGGGAGCTCCCTATAATGAAATGAAGGCAAGATCACGTGTACACGTACAATGTGTCTCAAGGAAGTATGGAAGCATACTTTGCATGGAACTATGGAGTTTGCATATAGTTTGTGGCACATGCACCTATCAATGTCTGCTCATCTCAACCATCTAGAGAAAAAGATAATAGGACTGATATATATAAAACAACAAGTGTAAAAATTCTCGACTCTATCTGGTGTCTACGTCATACAGAAAGAGAATGTATCTCCAGTGCAAAATTGATCATACTGCTCTTTGACTCTAACTAGTATGTGTCTCATCCTCACGAGGTCTGTCATGTGGTTTGTTAGAAGAGTACACTGATATGAAAAAAATCTTGCTAGGTATGTACATCACTCTATCTATGGTGGTGAAAAGGTAATCTATCGAATCATCATGGTAACAGAACTTTGTATAGGGTACTGGGTGGCTCAAAAATCGAGGTAAGTCCATTGATGGGTCTCTAAGATCATCATGATTGCCATAGGTGGCCCACCTATTGAACAACCAATCAACAAGTCTAAGAGACGGCTCCTATGTGGCTCTAGTTCAATCAACTAACAGTAGGTATGTGTTTCTCGATACCGTACTAGTCGTGCACTCGCAAAAGAATGGGGTTCAAACAACCTAAAGAACCACTATCTCTCCTCGAGTCTATGGGGACTTGTATTGAGGTTTGAAAGTATCTCGTTCGTTCTTCAGTTATATGTGACCGTCGTCCCGTACCGATTTGTGGCACTTATCTTGACTCACATAACTACTATAGTTGTGGTAGACTCTCAAGCAAAGACACAACCAAAAATAAGCATACACTGATCCCCCTCTATCTGGTCATCATGATCAAGGCTGACTTATATCCTTGTCTGTGTCGCTCCCAAGCGTGGGTGAAGTTGTCTCCTTTGGACAAGTCTGTCATCGTCAACCTACTTTGTAAGTCAACAGTACCATGAAGGTACCTCCTTTACTCAGGGCAAATGCTAAATCATATGTCTGAGGGTAAGAACCTAATTATGCTGGTGAAGCACAAGGAAAACACTATCTCCCTTAAGGGCACTCCATCACTGAACCTACCATCTAAGTGAAAGACTCTATTACGAATTCGACTCCTCTCGCTAGTTGAGGTTACACTACATGTCTGACCATTCACAAACCATCTGATTTACATACCTTGGCCATAGCCCATACTGCATGTCTCACCGTCTGCTAATCATTTGACATGTATACCCTAAGTATAGCCCATACGTATGTTGTCAAGCTGACAGAACAATTTGACCAGTGTGGCCATCTCATATCGAGGTCGTCACACTGCACTATTCTCAGACTTTGTCTATGTACATCCTTAAAAAACACACTAATAGTGTCTAATGATATCTGTAAGAATGTAACTAACATTATCTTGCAGTACCTGGTTGACCCATGGATGTCAGGTGAAGGCAATGGTATGCAAGATGGCTAGTGAAGTCAATCCTATATCATTTTTTCAAAATTATCTCAATGCACCTAACTTTCCTCTGCACTACTGATGTTATTGTAGCTATATATTGCCTTCAAACTCTGACTCAACCCTACTCTGAGTGTTGTGAGATGCAGTCTTTGTGCAAGGATAAGAATATCGTTAAGTAGTTGTCCTCTTGACAGTGAGGTAACTACTTAGCCTTTACATCTACAATAACTACTCAGTCGGTTGGCGATAGTGCAATATACAGATGGTGGTCGTGTATCACAGACGGTAGTAGTGCACATTTGGTCGGTGGTAGTGCATCACAGATGATAGTCGTACACCTCAAATAGTTTGTGCTACTCAGACGGCAATTATGCTGCTTGGACGGTGGTTGTACAACTCGGACGGTGGTTGTGCTATCAAGGTCCAGAAGTCTGATTATTACCATGTACGTCATGAACCCATTACTATCTCTGGCATGTTCATCTCCATATGTCTATCTCATCAGACGTAGTTGTTATCAATCCAACTTAGCCTATCCAACCCTGTGTGCAATCCAGGTGCTGAAACCTGATCCTGATCATGTATGTCATGAACCCATTACCGTCTTTAGTATATTTATCTCCATGTGTCTATTTCCCTAGAGGTAGCTGCCATCAACTTGGTTCAAGTTATATAACCATACGTATCTGTTCATGAGGGGTTTCGATCATAGTGGCAACACGGACAATGGTGATCTAATGCTGAGCGTACACTATCTCTTGCAATCTAGGGTGACTACTCCTACAAATAATAAGTGGTTCTCAATATAAATGACTAATCTGGCCTTGGCAGATTGAGTGAAATCTGGTCCACCATCAAAATCTGCTGTCAAATGTAATCTTACTCATTCTCGGTGTTTTCCTGTCTATATAATGAAGTGTGACCAACAATCTTGGAAATACATAGAGTAGTCGAAGAGGAGGTGACGATAAAGTATCCACTGGACTATAGATCCACCTTGCGACTCATCCTGATCTACTGTTATCTCCTGGAAGTGGTCCATCTCAAGTCATTTGTCCAAATTCTCATATGTGCTCCAAGTGCTTAGGTGGATCTGCTGGCATAGCCACATCCTGCATCCACAACTATATATTTCAAGGTCTAAGTTCTCCAAGGTAAACCTTAGTTTCTACCTAATGGATCTATTTAAGGCACTCGATGGCCCATGTTCATGTGTCATATAACTATGTGAATATCTTTATACTCTAAGCTCCCTAATTAAGTTATCTCTTATAACTGTGTCTTCCAATATACACCATGTCCCAAGGAAGGATTGATGTGGTGGCATGCAAAAGACGGGCAAGTGCTACAATGTGCTTGCCAAAGTTCTAGGTATTCCTGGTCACCATCTAACACAACTTTAGTTAACTTAGCATGTGGAAAGTCTTACGCCATCCAAATCACTGGCATGGTAAAAACAAAGGCATTTCTCATAGCTTATCACGACATTCCAGAGAGATCCTTGTTGGTATCTACTAAACCATGATTTCATCATAACCATCTTACAAGTCTACTACAATCGCAAGCATCTAAGCATGCACTGCTCCAGTCTCTTTGATCACACCATCTTAAATCATATGAAAATAAACCAAAGAAAATACCTTTTGACTTGGCTAAGGATAGTTTCACACACTTGGCTCAAATCAAAAGTCTTCCATCTCAACCGACTTAGATACGGCTCTAATACCAACTTGTAACACCTTAATTTCGGTTCACTTAAGAACCGAATCAGAAATGTTTGCAATCGAGCCAAGTTATGATTAATAGTTGTCAATCAATACGACTCGATCGATAAAATAGATCGACACAACAGTCATGGTGTCATGAGAATGAAAGACACTGTTAAATACATGTCAAAACACATCAAATATGAGTAAAAGCAAGAAAAAAAATGTGCTATTCTCAAGTATGTGTAGCATTAATCTGTGCTTCTGCGAAAGTCGATATAGGATTTGCAATACCTATATATATTGTATGAAAACCATTAGTAACGAAGGTTACTAGTCCAAAAAATAACTAATACAAACTTGAAAATGGGTATTCCATTACCCACGAAAACTTATGAAACTTCAAGATTGTCTCACACTAGGCGGTAAGCAAACATACTTAAGCAATTGCCGGCTTACATGCACGACTCATAATCATATTCATACATACATACAACGCTTACACCCTCACGCTTTCCCTATCACCCGCCATGGTACTCGATTGGCAAAAGGAACAGTTAAGTTAATGCCTCGTATTCTGAAAATGCGTTGCATTACGTAGTACCTTCATACACCGCACTACCTCATGGTTTTAAAGAGTAGTAGTGCGATTCATATATATCTCCATATCGCTCACTCTCTTATTTGTAAAATCCATAAACATGTGCGCACTTATATAATAGGATTAGGGAAGATCCTTGTATAATAAATTTCTAGGGCTTAAGTTCCAAAACCAACAAGCAAACTCATTCTTGTAGTTTTATTAAACTTGTGTAGAAAAGACGGCTAAATAGCCCGACATCGGAGGGATCCGATAAAACTGTACCAATGCCTTCCTACGTATAAAATACAATCGAACTCTACACACAAGGAGTCAAGCAGAGAAAGAGAGAGAGTTGTACGGATCTGTGGTTCAAGCTCTAAGCATATCTGCACATCTAGAACGTGCTCGGACTCCATAACGTACATCGGAACCCAGTCCTAAGTAAAGTACTAATATCCCTATATAAAGTATGCTCGTGGTGTGTGCTTATATCATATATACACGTAAATCTAAACATAATAATGAGAATAAATAATAAAAAATAATAAAAAATAAATACATGTCATCATGAATAAATATAAAGATAATAAATACATAAAAACAATCAATACTCTAATCATAAAATAATAATATTGCATACTATACGTAAATGGCTAAACACGAGTAAATATTATATATATTCGCATTAGGAATCATATAAACAATTAAATAAATAAATACATACTTATTTTATGAATAAATAAATAAATAACCAAACAATTTTTTTATTTTAATGAAACATGAATAATAATGATATCATTGTCAGCATTATGTAGTAAACAAAAAAAGACTAAAATTAATAAGTATATATAATATAAATAATAATAAATATTCATGTAAACATACATCATATATAATAAACATATTAATGTAAATAAATAAATAAATAAATAATATATAAATAAGTAAATAAATAATTAAAAAATAATTATAATTACTAATTATGCTAAATAATGTGAATATGCATATAAACTAACGTGTGGATTTTCGATTTACAGAAAATGAACGAAAAACGACGGAAATTGGGTTGAGTGGTGAACCAAGTCAACCCGTGCGAGTCAATCGAGTCAGCTCAGCCGAGTCAATGAACAGGGCAGGAAGGTAGCTACACGCAGACACAGGCTCGGGCATGTCCACAGACACGAACGGGTGAACAATACTCGATAAAGTAGACATGAACGCGGGTAGGCAAATGCGGTCATGAGCACGCGAACAGCTAACCGCGCAAACGGGTCGGGTGGAGGACTGCCGGTTCCCTGGCAAGAAAAAGCTAACAATAGCACGATGGAGGCTGCTGTTGGTTACGTACAAAAGAGGGGACGATGGGGAATGTCATGACAGTGATGATCGGTGAACTCCGGCTGGTGGCCAGCTAGGAAATGGCAAGAATGGGCGCAGATCGCAGCCGGGTGCCACAACGTCGGTGGCGACGATTGCGGCCGTGGTAGTGGTCATGGGTTCCCTCAAAATGTAGATCTAGGCAAGATGAAGTTGTGGGGGTGGTCGGATTGGGCGGTGGTGGCTTGCTGACGTCGACAAATGGCTAGAACGGTGGCAATGGCGATCGACGTTAGTTGTTAAAACTCCATCACTATGGGCAACTGTGGTGGTGCCGGTGTTTGTGGCGGTACAGCTGAAAAGATGGTCACGAGGCGGTCATGGGGTGCTGGTCCGGTGGCGGGAGGCAAGGTGGAAATTTATCGGCAGCGAGGCAAAGTGGCGGCGGCATTAACACAGTGAAATGGTGGAAGATCATGGAAGATCTGGGAATATAATATGATGAAATGAGGGATGACATGGATGGCTTAGATCTTGCCATGTGGCACAATCTAAACTTCTGTCAACTCACAGTCTAGTAGGACCCACCGATTGGTATATGCGATATACATAGGGACGGAAAGCTCGGATCGAGACCGTCTGAAGCCAAAATTAACTCGAGTCCTAAAATAGGCTCTATAGGTGAGAATAGAGGCAAGAAGTGTAAATGAGCCTTGAAACCATAAACGTAATCGCGCAGGGTCCACGGGGCAGTCCGATGGTCCAAAATCCCTGTTATGCATGTGATAAGATACCCTGATAATTCCAAATGGATACTAAATGGTGTAACAACCTAGATCTAAGGCTAAAATCCTGGCTAACATATGCAAACAACTCTAAATACCTATGTATACACTTATAACTCATGCTCTACTATATCATAACTAAAACTATAATATGCATGTTGGCATACTCGACCACCATAACATGCTCATATGGCCATCTAGGCCCCATACCCATGTTCTAAAAGTTAGCCTGACTCGAGCTCACTCGAACCGACTCGATATTGACCCGAACAGGAAAAACTAAAATCGGGTAAAGAGCCCTAACCAAAAATAGGAGGACTTAACGGAAGTTGCCATCCTGCTGACAAATTGGTAGCTCTCCCTCGAAAGCTAGCTGCACACGATCCAAACATACAAACATGAAGCTAGATCTCTGAATGTTGACAAAGCTCACTAGCTCCTTACTAATCTTACTAGACAAACTACACATGCTCGAATCATCTAACAAAACATGCCATATATGCGAGGATCATCTGTCTGCATAGACCATAAATACTTAAATCGTCACGCTGGACTGACCATTGTTAAGCATTTAAATTATATAATATTTATCCATGTTTTTAATGTGATTTTATACTTCCCGGGAATAAATATTATTAATTAGGTGATATTTTTCATTATATTCTAGTTAATTAATATTTTATGAGATATGCTTAATTTTAATGTTATAATACAAAAAAATATGAAGCAAATTAAGCTTATAATTTATTGGTTTGAGCATTGGACCCCACCCCTTAATGATTACAACTTATGGTGTTGACAAAGCTAATTGAGACATTTGAGTAGACCGAAGAGTTAGAGACTTGAGTGGACATCATAATTAATTAAACTACGTCGATTTGTAAACACCGTCTTTGGATTCATGTAACTAATGGCCATCTCATCTTCTATATAAAGAAGTGGTCATTTGTTATTTGAGATTTCTCATCTCTTGGCTTAGGAGTTTAGTAATTAAAATAGTTCTACTTTTTGTAATCCTTTTCTTTTCATAATAAAAACTAGTTTCTTTTTTATATTATTTCTTATTTTCACTATGGAGTAATCCTTTTTTTTGTTTTAGAGAAGAATGGAACTTAACATGGTTTAATTTGATTTATATCAGTCTCGTACTCTTTTATTCAATCAGTGTTTGAATTATTATGTTCTTAATGCTAAGAATAGATTGATCACCTATTTCTTAGATCATGAGATTTAATTAGATTTCGGGAGAAATTAATTAGATTAGTCATTAATAATTCATCATACGATGAATCTTGTGACTTGTTTGTCATTGTGGTCGGGAGATACACAACACCGTATGCGATTGCAAGGCATAATCGGGTGACAAGGCCTAATGGCACAAGAAGACTCATTATGCACTTGTGATATTGAGAGGGTGAGTCTATGGCAAATATCAGTAAGTATAGTGTAAAGTCCCGGAAAAAAATAAAATAAAATAAAATAAAATAAATAATAATAACGTTCGACGCGGTGGGATCGAACGTGACAAAATTTATTTTTTTATTTAAAATAATTATCGTTAGTTGGTTAAGTATGATTTTCCCGTTTAACCAGTTAAGTGAACCGTACTATTTACCCATTTGACCGGTTAAGTGAATCATACCGTTTAACCGTTTAATGGTTAAGTGAACCATGTCGATTACTCAAGTACCCGGTTAAAGGAATTATGGTGAAAGGGTGCTTCCACGTACCCTAGCCGTCAGTTTATATCATTATATAAGGAGAAAAGGGGGGGCGTCATTCACATTATTTCCTGTTGATAGACGCTGGCTTCCTCCTTTTCTCGGGTAATTTTCATTCTCTTCTTTTTACTAAGTTTTCATGCATCCATATATCGGAATCGATAATAAACTTCATAATTATGGAATTAAAGTTTTAAATCAACAAAACTTAAAGAAAAAAAAAATAAATTGGAAAAGCCAGAGTTTTGGGCATGAACAGTGCCGACGACGGTGGGTGAGAAAATCCAGCCGGCCATGGCAGCGATTGGGTTGCAATATTGGCGCGAAAGGTCCTTGGTGAGGCGAGATTGCTGAGGGGATAACCCAATCAGACAGGCGACGCTTGCTGTGAGATCCCTCAATTTAGTCCCACATCTAATACCTACCGGGCTAAGATCCTGTTTATAAGTGGGAATGGACTATAGATCTTTAAAGAAATGACTTAGGCCTATTACGTTGCACTTTGGGCCGGGTCGTTACACTTGCCAGCGGCGGAATCGACGGAATCCATTGTGTCATAAACGGGCGGCCGCGTTGCGTGGGAAGCGGAATCCGGCGTCGCCAAGGCCGGGAGGTGGCCGGATATTGGTCGCGAGGTGCTATCACGCCATGGCGGAGCTGGTCGGAGCGGAGCTGGTCGGCATCGGTCGACGGCGGCCGGCGGCAATTGGTAGTGGACGGAGGTGAATGGAGCAGGCGGCAACCGTGATCGGGACAGTGACTTCAGGGTACGATTTTGAGCAAAATCCTTATAGAAGCAGCCAAGGGGCCTGGTCAGAGCCGAAATTTGCATGGCAAGGAGTCGACCAGCATGGGTGATTTGGCTGACAGCACCTTGCCGGCGATGTACAGGCCGTCGGAAAATACCCCAACACACAGCTATTTTGGGGAAGAAGAAGGTTGGAGAAGAAGAATGGCAGTTTTCGTAAATATGGGATGATTCGACACCGGTTCGAGTTAAAAAATAATATCATCTCGAAATAAATCTTTACAAATAAGTAATTTAATGAGATACGAGTTAAGTGGATAAATTAATTATTTAATTAATTATTATACGAAATTACGATATTAATAAAATTACGGTAATAAGAAACGGTTAATAATTAATCGGCTTGTTAGAAGCGGTTAAATTAAATTAAGTGGTTAATAAATTACAATCATATAATAATGAATGGAGTGTAGCAGAGTGCCTCCCTGCATGATAATAAATGGAGTGTAGCGGAATGCCTCCCCGCATGATAATAATATATGGAGTGTAGCGGAATGCCTCCCCACATAATAATGAATGGAGTGTAGTAGAATGCCTCCCCACATAATAATATATGGCGTGTAGCGGAATGCTCCCCGCATAATAATAAATGGAGTGTAGCAGAATGCCTCCCCGCATAATAATATATGGAGTGTAGCGGAATGCCTCCCCGGATAATAATAAATTGAGTGTAGCGGAATGCCTCCCCGCATGATAATAATAGTAAGAGTGTAGCAGAGTGCCTCCCCGTATAATAAAAAGACTTTGGAATAGGGAGTATATTTGACTTGTTTCCTTAATTATACGGCTTAGTGGTTTTATCACTAACGCGGAATTGCCTCCGCAGGTGTGCAGATATGAAATTAGGTGGGAGAAGCCATTGACTACCATAGCATGGAGTAAGATAAACATGAGGACTCCCTTTTAAATTTTATTTGAGTTATATATGTGGCTATGGGAAACGGTCCTAGACAGTGGAAACAAATCTTATACATTGTTGTTAAATTTTTATAATTCAGCAACTTATTAGTTTGTTTAGTCTAAGATTGTGAGACAATTATTATTATATCTTGTTTAAAACAATGTTTACCTTGAATGTTTACCCGGCCATCTAGGCCCAATTAAATAATTGAAAAATGGCGGGTCGTTAAAGGTGGTATCAGAGCACAGTTTCCCAAAAGCGCACATCATATGACTCAAGTACCTTGTTGAAGAGTCCAATACTTATCTTTCTGCAATGCGGCATGTCATGAGTGAATTAGTGGACTCACTAACATACCTAAGTAATCACTGAAATATTTTTTTTAAGTATAACACTGGTATGGGACGGCGTGCCGCTTATGTGTCATGCTAAGTGCACGTGACACCTAAACCAATGAGCGTATATGGGACGCCTTTACAATCAGCGGTGATATTTGTGTAGTATGGGTGGTATGGGACGCCTGTGTGATATGGATAAGAGTGTCATGGGATAGTGTACCCCACTTTAACAATGCATGTTAGTGGCAATGCTTAAAAATTAATAATAATAATGATGAAATTTTTTTTTTATTATTTTAGCAACCATAATGGAATAAATTTTCAGATGGCAGGCACTCGTAGGAAGTCGACCCAAGCTGCGCAGTCAAACTCAAATGTGGAGGTGTGTTGGGCCAGATTCTGACAGCCATACAGGGACAAGTGCAGGCTTCAAATAATACCAGTTCTGTGGTTCAGAACATGGTGCAGTGGTTACCGGGATTTGTATCAGGGAATGGAGCTCCAAATTCGGCTGCGGGTCCTAGTAACATCCCAAATGGGGATCAGGGGAGCGCCCAAGAGTGGGTAGGGGTTGCTGACCCGGGCGAGCGAGGGGAACTTCCAAACCCATTGCCACCGGTAGTCCGACAAGTGGTACTGCCAGTCGTGGATGACAGTGATCATTGCACTGTAGAAAAGTTCCGGAAGAACGGAGTTGAAGTATTCATTGGAGGATTTGACCCAATGAAGGCGGAGAGCTGGATTGATATTACTGAGAAAGCATTTAGAGCTCTCTCTGTGCCTCATCGCCATCAAGTAAGGTTGGCGACATGCATGCTTCAGGAGGAAGCATAGTATTGGTGGAAGGCCATGGAGAAGACTACGTTCCATCAACGGGAGATTTCATCCATCTCATGGGCAGAGTTTGTGATAGCTTTCAATGGTCAATACTTTCCTGAGTCTGTGGTCCAGAAGAAAGCACTAGAATTTGCTATTCTAGTCCAGAAGGATGATTCAGTTAGGGAGTATGCCAAGAAGTTCTTGCAACTGGAACATTTTGCTCCTGGGAGTTTGGCAACTGACAGAGCTAGAGCAGACAAATTCTTCTCGGGATTGAAGCCAGAACTGAAGAGTAGGGTGGCTACCGCACCAAGAGGCACAATAACCGAAGTAATTCAAGCAGCCACTACTCATGAATTGGTGTACGAGCATGATCGTGCACAGAAACAGGGGAATGATACTATGCAATATAGGAATGCCAACAAGGGTAGTAGCAAAAACCGGTCGGGAGAACACCAGGAGCAGCAGAACTATTAAAGGAATGTATATGGGAACCGCAAAAGGAAGTATTGGGAGATTCCGTATCGACTATGTAAAAATTGCAACAGGATGCATTCAGGGCTATGCAATGAGCCCCGTAGGTGCTACAACTGTGGAAGGTTGGGACAAATGCAAAAGGAGTGTCATTAGCCTCAGAAGCAACAACCAGAGCAGCCTGAGAAAGGAAGGGCACCAGCTCCTATTCGCTACCCGGCCCCTGCACATCTGGCAGACGAAGGAAGGAAAAACTTTACGAGGTTGAAATCGAGGACGCTAAGGAGGATGACCACATAGTTCGAGGTAAAATTCTGATCCAAAGTGTTAGTGTGGATGTTTTATTTGATTCAGGATGTACACATTCATTCCTTTTATCCCGATTAGTTAAGAGTTTATGACTCAAAACATATTCATTATCCAAGACTTATATAGTCACCACTGCAACTGGGGACGGTGAAGTCACAACATTAGGAGTGACTAACCTATCCTTAAATATACAAGGGTCATTTTCCAAGGGTCATGGCATGATCCATCTTCTTGTATCTTGCCGATCTGTGAGGCAACCGAGTGGTTCAGTAAGAGTTGTCAAGCCTTGTTGGCTAACCTAGTGGGGTCTGATTTCGAATCCAAAGAATTGTCCATGATTCCTAGGGTAGCAGAGTTTCAGGACGTATTTCCAGATGAACTTCTCGAGTTACCTCCTAAGTGGGCGATGGAATTTGTCATTGACCTAGCACCTGGAGTAACACCAATTTTTTTAAAGCACCATACCATATGGCTCCAGATGAACTCAAAGAGTTAAAGAGTTAACTAGAAGAGTCTAACTACTATACCAGTTTTGACCTTGCCAAATGGCAATGAAAGATTCGTGGTCTTGAGTGACGCATCTCTAGTGCGGTTAGGATGTGTCCTTATGCAAGATGGTAAGGTTGTGGCTTATGCCTCACACCAATTGAAGATGTATGAGCAAAATTATGCTACCATGACTTGGAACGGGCAGCAGTGGTGTTTGCTCTGAAGATATGGAGACACTATTTGTACCGGAGATGTATTGAATTAATGCTACGATATTTCGGGGACGAAATATTTCTAAGTTGGGGAGATTGTAAAGACCCGAAAAAAAAATAAAAAAAATAAAATAATAATAACGTTCGACGCTGTGGAATCGAACATGACAAAATTTATTTTTTTATTTAAAATAATTATCATTAACTGGTTAAGTATGATTTACCCGTTTAACCAGTTAAGTGAACTGTACTATTTACCCATTTGACCGGTTAAGTGAATCATACCGTTTAACCGTTTAATGGTTAAGTGAACCATGTCGATTACCCACGTACCCGGTTAAAGGAATTACGGTGAAAGGGTGCTTCCACGTACCATAGCCGTCAATTTATATCTTTATATACCTTTTCTCGGGTAATTTTCTTTCTCTTCTTTTTACTAAGTTTTCATGCATCCATATATCGGAATCGATAATAAACTTCATAATTATGGAATTAAAGTTTTAAATCAACAAAACTTAAAGAAAAAAAAACTAAATTGGAAAAGCCGGAGTTTTGGGCGTGAACAGTGCCGACGACGGTGGGTGAGAAAATCCGGCCGGCCATGGCAGCGATTGGGTAGCAATCTTGGCGCGAAAGGTCCTTGGAGAGTCGAGGCTGCTGAGGGGATAACCCAATCAGACTG
>JAVDBV010010322.1:6390-29791 GCA_032619315.1 Piper longum
TCAGTGCAATCATAGTTTTTTTGGATATATATATATATATATATCCAAAAAAACTATGATTGCACTGATCAACATTATACACTAAGCACAAAATAATTGATTTAATGGATTCTATTCCCTTATTCCACTATAGTCATAAATTATATCAACATTCTAGTTGCACTGCACACCCTGCAGCATATCTTTCACCAAGAAAAGCTATATATAAAAAAAATAATTATACATCAAGAACAGCATTATATGCAAGAATCAACCTCAGTATTCATGTCAATGTTTCTAAATGCATCCCATTCTTCCTCACTGGTCATGCAAAATTCGGACAATGGTAATTGGTCACCTGTAGAAGAATGACCATACATAGTTATGGAATGAAAAATAGAAATATCTTCAGTAAAAAAAAGTAGTAGCCTGCTTATCTATTCGAAAAAAAAGAAAAAAAAAACTACAAGCTCCAGTTATAATCAAGAGCGTGCTCAATTTGGGAAAAGGCAAAGGGAAGTGTGATAATACACGTAAAATAAGTAGGTTAAAAAAGATAAATGAATATCTTGATTCAAAATATATAACTTCTGTATAGAGTGAAAATGACCACCCACAAGCACCTGGATATAGGAAAACTAACGTGAAATGTAACCTAACTAACGTGATATGTAACTTCTTTATTACAAGATTATAGTTCAAGGTCATGTCTTTCCCTCAATTATTCTAAAGAGTCTTTGGCTCCAGAAGTGGAACAAAAGATGCAGGTACAAGGTAGAAAGCATTGTTAAGTGTATATTTACCCCACGGAGGTGGTGCAAAAAGGCCTCTAATTTCTTCACCATTCAGGCGTGGCACGAGTTCAAGCAATAAACGATCATTCAACCATCTACGAGAGTGCTTGTTACTAACCTTCAATATAAAAAAAAACAAAATAAGAAAAGAGAATGAACTTGAAGTTCAGTCAATACTTAAGAAACAAAAAGTTGCGGTACTGCCAAGAAGCCAGGATAATACACTGTGGAACTTATAGGGTAAACACATAGATTTGGGGTAATATGTTTTTTTATATTTCAAGTTCAATAACAGCAAAGATTTCTCATTCCTAACGTGATAACACATCTGTTTCAAGATTTTCTCAAGTGCCAGGCGCTTGAGGTCACAGAATTCTTGTGAAAAATGCTACCATAGGTGCAGAACAATAAACAAAAAAAATCACAACAAACAAGAAGCTTACCTTGCCAGCCAAACTTTCTAAAAACTCAATTTTCTGTTCGATCATCGACCCATACGGCTTCGTTCGATCACCTACAAGTCAAAACACAACAAAAGAAAAATTGAAATTCCAACCGTCGGCAGACCCAAAACACAAATATAAATCAAAATTGCAATCAAATAACAAAAAAAAAAAACAACCCAAACAAGAAATGAAGAAATCAAATAAAATAGAATTTTAGAGATAAGCATAAAAAAGTGACAATTTGGCTCTGATACCAGAGAAACCACCTTTTTGCGGACTATAACCAGAAGCCAAGAAGAGTCCCTCATTTTGCCGCTGAATTTCTTTATTCGCCATGAAATTGGAGTGTGGACTTACAAAACTCCTCTGAAAAATGCCGAAATTGGTGGCGATAATCAGAACAATTTCGGAGTTTCACAGATTAGGGTTAGCAGAAATGGGAGCTTCGGGGTTGACGGGGGAATCTATTGCGACTTGGCGCAGGAATATTCAGTGCTCCGCCCTCTCTAGGCATACCTACAAACACGTAAGATTATCTTCCGTAAATGTTTTTTCTTTGAAAAGATAAAACTTTTTTTTAAAGGAAGAATCCTCAATTCCAAGTTTGAATTAAAATTTGGAATTAAAAAAGCTTATATTCAATTTAGTTCAATATTTGACCTTGGGGAAGGAAAATATGTTTATGTTTTTTTTATTTTAATTTTATAAACAAATTATCACAATAACTACGTAGAATTTTTTACCAAAAAAATAAAGAATATTTTTTAATATTATTGGTGGGAGAATTAAAGCTCGTTACTAAAATAAGAAAAAACTTATTACAATGACAAAAAAAAATGTTATTGAGTTAGTTTTCTCGAGTTAGTTTTACGGTAAAATAAAAAATTAAAATTAAGGGCAACCCCTAAGTAAGTGGGAGTTGATCTTACACTCAAAGATATAGTAGCTGATTTAACTGCAAAAAATTTAAAATATTATATATATATATATATATATAATTTTTTTGTATGGTTGAACATTTAAAATTTTTACGTTATTTAAATCAATTTCATGGTAATGCTAATCAATAGGAGTTTAACAGGGTGTTTGATTGCATTGTTTACCATTTTTTTAGTAAAAATAAAAATAAAGAGGTGGCATACATGTGTACGGTAGAGTGTGTGTCAAATAAAAAAAAATGTGACATCCTTTCCAAAGAAAACGTGTGAGGGAAAAAAATGGTTGTTTTATTTTATTTAAAAAAAAACCCTCTCCCGTTCAATACTCCTCCTCCCCCAGCACCGATCCCGCTGGCCGCTATGTCACCTCCCATCTTCTCCCACTCCCCGCCTCTCGACTTCGCCCCCTAGTGCAAGCGCGGCCGCCCCCGAGAGTGCTTTCTCGCAGGCCCCAACCCCTCCGCCGCTATTGCCGTCACCTCCCTCCCTACCCCACCGCCACCCTCGCAGTCTTCCTCCTCGCAGCAGTCGCCCGCTCCTCCTGGTCCTGACGCCGCAGGGGCTACACCGCGATCATCGATGAGGGCAGCACCGGCACTCGGATCCATGTCTTGAGTACCGGGAGGACTGCGGGGAGGTCGCCCTTGATCTAAAGCGCGACAGGGTGGCGAGGTTGAAGGTGATGTTGGGCTGGTCATCGTACCGAGAAGATCCGGAGGGCGCTGGGCAGTCGCTTGGCAAGCTCTTGGAGTTCATGAGGGATAGGGTTCCAAGGGTCGATTGGGTTCATGTGTAGTGTCGTTTCCTTTTCGGTTTTCTATATGTTCATGATGCCCTCTCTTTATTTATGGTCAAGTGCCATGTTTTCTTGCCTTTGTGTGTATGGTTATACGATCTTGTCCAACACCCTATTTTGGTGGTATACATTTTCCTTTTCGCTATGTCACCCTGTGATAAACAAGCAAAGTTAACTTACAAGCATTTTACTTTAGGTTTATTTAATTTAAATTTGTGCTCATTAATTTTATAGTAAAAAAATACACAATTTGAAATAAACAATTAGTTGAACAACGAATAGAAGTTGAATTAAAGAGTATTTGACTCGACTTCGATCAAAATTTAAATTTAATGTATTTAAACTCGAAAAATAGCTTATCTACCAGTTGATTAACTCACCATTGGCCGCCATAAGTATACCGAGCCGAATATAAATATTTATTTGACTTAAAAAATAAAGCAAGCTAAGCACAAATTAAGCCTAAATTTTATAAATTTTGAACGAGTTATTTAAATCATAATAAATTAAAGACTTGTCGAACACTCAAACAAGTTCGTATATGCTTGTTAAAAATTATATCGAATTCAAAAATAATCGAGATCAGTTCATTTACACCCCTAATTTCTAACCCTATTTTTTTGAGCTTCTGTTGATACTATGGTTAGCCAACTAATTTTACTTATAAGGGTTCTAACCATAGTTTTTACTAGTAAAAACCAGCATTCTGCCGGTTCACCAAATAAACCCGATCTAATGTTAGATGGGAATCAGTGCAATTTGGGTCGGAGACTTGGGTTGGTTTAAATAGAATGAAAGTTTCAACTTCTTGGCATGTGTGCTCTGCGGGACTAAAGTTTATCTTTCTGGATAACATACATATAATAAACACAGAAAATCATAGTATTAAAAAATTGATGTCTCTGATTGTTTACTTGGTGCACGGGGAGTGATAATTGTCCATTTTATATATTTTTACTCATTCTCGTATGCTTAATGATATTTAATTCTTGAGATTTTTTAGGTAGTTTTATTGTGTTTTTAGTATTTTTTATTAATTTAGTTGATATTAGTTTTTATTTAGAAATTATTGATTTTAGTCATTATATTTGAGTATGTGTTTAATTTTTACTCGTCTTAAATATTTTTAGGAAATTGGAGCCACAAAGTCGTGCAGAAAGTGCAAAGAAATAAAAAAAATCAATTTAATTGGAGAAAATCCCTAAGTCGTTAATTGCGAAGGAAGGACCCCTTTGGTAAAACTAAAGATGGAGAGTAAACGTGGAATCTTGAAAGACCTGGATTCTTCAAATTCGGAGCATGTGGACCTGATTAGGAAAAACTGCAAACCGTGAAGAACGTGAATTTGAGAAGCGGCGGCTCGTTGGTCTTTATATTTTTACATTATTTGCTCGTGTGGGCCCAATGCTTAATCGTTTTGATATATATATATATATATATATATATATATATATATATGAAGTAAGGATAATATTTATTTTTGAGATATATATCTTTTTTTATAATAGTGTGAATTAGGGATAATATCTTTTTTTCTTATTTTCGTTTCTTCTTTGGCGGCTCCGTTCTAGGTTTATGGATTTTTAGAGGCGAATAAAAATAAAGGATATCTGTAATGAGATTTCTGAAAAGAATTTTTTTTATTTCCTTTGTGGTTTTATCATATTATCATTATGAATATTTCTTTTTCTTTTATTTTAAATTTTATGAAGTAACTTATTTTATACTAGAAATAAGATAGGATCTTGAACCAGATATATAATTTTTATTAATATATGAATTTCAATTATTTTCTTCATGGTAATTATATTATACTTTTGTTAATATTTTTTATTTATATAATTAGTCATTGTAGTAGTATGGTGAAGTTTCAAATAGAGAAGTTGTATCAAATGATTAATTGAATAATAAAAACATGATCATGAATTGAAGATGATTAGTTTAAATAGGAGTCGCTAAATATTTATATGTTCGATTAAATTTTAATCTGAATAGGATAATTTATTGTAACAAATTCATGGAGCGTAATTCATCTTAGAATGAAATTAATAGATATTAGGCTCAAAATATGAATGGTTAAAGTTAATTTATTTTCAAGATAATTAATTAGACCTGAAATATAAATAATTAAACATAAGAAATTTCACTTTCCCATGCAAAGAATAATTATAATCATCTATAAAATCATTTTTGAGTATTTGGTATACGTGAAATCAAGTTTCTAGCATATTATTTATATCTTGAGAAACCCAATTCTTAGATTAAACTCTATTTTCTTTTCATTTTCTTTTTAATTTATTTGAGATTAAAATTATCATAAAAATACGATTTCCTTTGTTCTAGATAATTTTATTTGATGAATATGGTTGAGTGAATACCTGTTCATTGTAGGAAGGATGCTACTTATAATTATATTACTTGATTACAAGTAGTACACTAGTCTCTATTTGAAACTTCACCATATTACAATGACTAATTAAATAAATAAATAATATTAAGAAAAATATAATATAATTACCATGAAGAAAATAATTGAAATTCATATGTTAATAAAAATTATATATCTGTTTAAGATCCATCTAATTTATAGCATAAAATAAATTACTTCATAAAATATAAAAATAAAAAATAAAGAATAAAGAATATTTGAAGAATTCATAATGATATTATAATAAAACTAGGAAGGAAATAAATAAAAATAAAAAATTTTCCAGATAGCTCATCCTTTTCAATCGACAATCTCTTTCTTTTTATTCGCTTTTGAGAATCTAGGTCGTCAAAGGAAAGATAGAAAACAAGAGAAAAAATATTATTTCTAATTCGTGCTCCTGTGCCTCCCAAAAAGAATAAGAATTGAGCCCACTAAGCACGAACAAATATTATAAAAGTAAAAAAACCAACGACGCAGCGGTCTGCTTCTCAAACTCACATTCTCCACTTTTTGCATTTTTCCTAAATAAAATATCTCTGCTCCAAATTTGACGAATCTAGGTCTTTCCAGATTTCACCTCTTCTCTAGTTCTTCAGTTTTACCAACATGAGTTTTTTTTACAGTTGACGACTTAGGGATTTTTCTCCAAATAAATTGATTTTTTTTATTTCTTTGCACTTTCTGCTCTATTGGTGGCTCCAATTTCTTTAAATATTCAAGACGAATAAAAAATTAAACAAATAATTTAATATAATAATTAAAGTTAATACTTTTAAATCAAAATTAATTAAACTAATAAAAAATACTAATCACACAATAAAATTATCTTAAAAATTTAAAGAACTAAACAACATTAAGCAAATAAAAATAGATGAAAATTTATAAAACAGACAATTATCAAGGTAATGGTTCAAATCCATCCATTCCGTGTGCTTTTTTAAAATTTCTTTGAAAAACGCATCCTAAAACGTCTCTAATATTTTTAAATTCATCTTCAAGTGAGTTTTTATTCTTTTATATGGGTTTTAGGGTGTGTGCCTTTAAAATAATTCCTTATATTACACATACTTTATTTTTTAACAAAGTCATATAAAAATTTCAAACTTAATAAATTTAATTAAGTTCAACAATAAATTTTAAGATTTATTTTATAAAAAAATATTCATTTTTTGTATAAATGTGAGAAAATATAAAGTAAAAAGTTGTATTATTAAAAAACAATAAGTCATAAATGACTTAATATTAGACTTTTGAAAATTTTGAATAATAATTTGTTAGGATGAGATGATAAAGGTTAAGGAAAGGACTTTTCTAATTGAAATTTTTATTAAGTTTGCTTAATAAAAACTCTTGAAAATTTAAAATGGTAAATATTTCATATATATTATTAAATTCAATATAATATATTAAATTTGATTAAACCCAATTAGACCTGGTTGAACTGTACCACAAAATCAGGTATGGTCACCAGTACAATATTAAAATTATGATTCTAACAAATAACGACTTAGTTTATATGTTATGCAAATGAATGTTTGTATGAGCATTGTCGCCTAGGATCAAATTATATTCCAGAACCTTTTAATGGGTCATAGCAAATTTGGTGAAACACCCATAGATACAAGAGATGTAAAACCCAGCTTTAGGTTAGAGTGTTACCCGCTTGTAGTTTGCTCAGTTCGAAACACTCTTTTGTCAGTTCGAGTGAACTTGAGCTAAACTAGTTTTTAGACTATAAATATGGGACTCAGATGGCCATGTGAGCATATTATGGTGGCTAAATGTATCTGATATGCATATGATAGCTTGAGATAGGCTATAAGAGAGTATGAATTATTATTATATGCACCAGGTATTTTGATAGGTTAGCCATGGTTATAGGCTTAGATTTATGTTGCTGCAACATTTAGTTTTTATTTGGGATTTTCAGGATGTTTTATTTGCATGCATCATAGAGATTTCAGATCACCAGATTGTGCCCTTATAGGCTCAGTTTAATTGAGTCGTAGGTTTTCACCTAATTGAGTTGAGGGTTCGAGGCTTATTTAGTATCATTGCCTCAATTCATACTTATAGAGTCATTTTTAAAATTCGAGTCAGCTTTAACTTTGGATTGTCTCGATCCGAGCTTTCTGTCGATATGTATATTGCATATGCCCGTAGGTGGGCTCCACTAAGACACGAGTTGTCGGACGTTCATATCGTGTTATGTGACATGATCAAAGCCGTCTACGTCAGCCCTAGCTTCACCATATTATTTTTCAAAGATTTCCCATGATTTTGATGATTTACACCCCTAGCCTTATCGCCATTTTGGCTAGTCGTTGGCTCTCCCACCCCAAGTTATCGGACAAGCACCATTATGATTGCCTCGCGGTCGGCTATCAAGTTGTATTTCTCACCACCACCTGCATTGTAGTAGTCACTGCCGGTGCAATGTTTTTATATCCAGTTTTTGCCGTCGTCACTACCACCACCCATTCGAGTTATTTCGAGCAAGTGTGAGCCACCTCTGTCAGATCCGACCACTTATACAGATTACCTTTATTAAGATCTTCATTTTAAAACCACCCATAACCATTGTTGTGGCCACAATCGCCACATGTGGCACCACCTCATCTGATCATAATTCTGTCCTTTCCTGCTATTTTCGGGCCAGCCAACGACCAGACTCCACCGATCGCCACCACCATTGTCTTCCTCGTCGTCAGGGCTGTCGTTTCAATTTCGACCGGCAACAACCCCAGTGGCATAGTCGTTAATGTTTTCTGGCATTCGCCACCCGAGTCATGTTCACCTTTCGCGTTGACCTGCATGCCCGAGCCCATGTCCGTGTCCAACTCTCCGACCCATCACCGTTGCTTTACTCAGCAGAGTTGACTCAGCTCAACTCGGTCGACTCACCCAGGTTGATTCAGTTAGCCATTTTCAGCTCGATTTTAGTCATTTTTTTACCGTTTCCAGGAGAACGCCTAAATTAGTTTAGATTCATATTCATCTTATTTAGCATATTTTAATGTTACAAGTGTTTATTTATTATTTATTTATTTATTCATTATTGTTTATTTCTTTTTTTATTTATATGTTTGTTGTATATGATGGATGTTTATGTGATTGTTTGTTATTATTATTGATATATTTACTTATTAATATTAATCTTATTTATATTTACTAAATTTTATTTAATTATTTAATTATTTATCTATTTGTTCATTGCTTGTATATTATTATTTATTTGTATTTAATTACGTATTTCATATTGGATGACTGTGATATATTATTATTATTCATGATTAATTAAAATTAACTAAGTATTTATTTATTTATTTATTAAATGATCATGATTTATTTATTTATTTATTTAATGTTTACTAACACAGGTATATGTGATATTTACTGGTTGTTAGCCATATATTTATACAGTATATGATATTATTATTTTATAATTATAGTATTGATTATTTTTATATATTATTATTTATCTATTTATTCATAAGTGTATTTATTTATTTATTATTTGTTATTATTAATTTTTTTATTATGTATTGGTTTACGTGTTGTATGTTTACTTAGTATTGTCTTTCTTATTAGGATGTACTGATGAGGTGAGCACATAACACGAGCATGCATTATACAAAAGTGTCATTATTTTACTTAGCAATGGGATGTAGATTTTAATGGGATGTAGGTTTCAGAGTATGAGTTCGCCATAGAAGAGATGTCACGCTTGAAGGTTGAATCACAGGTTTGTTAGGATTTTTCCCACTTTTTATCACTATATTTTATTGCTGATTTGATTTTCAGATTACAAGATGTGTTAAATGGTTATTTTATTGAACCCCACTTAACACATGATATTTAGACGTATTTTATTTTTCGTGATTAATAACCCTCGAGGATGAGACCCATCGAGTCTGATTTTGTAAATAAGATCCACCCCAAATTGTCTTTAGGCTTATTATATAAATCCCTTTCCAGACCAATATGTCATTTTTTCGAGTTTTTTAGTGAGATGTGGGAGAGGGGGAAACCAACGAATGTGTCTTGATATAGGGCGCATGTTAGTCAAAACAGACTCTAGATTTAGTAAGCATGTGTTTCATTTTTGAGGGATCCTAATAACTTCACCTTTGAGTTCCTCGATTTTGAAGAAATATGGGGGTTTGCAAGTAATGCAATGCAGCGTGTGCCTAAACTTGTGATTTTAAAGAGTACTAAAAATGTATTCCTGAGAGTACTCGACTTATGTGCTTAGGGCCAGGAGTAATACGAATGATATAGAGGGTTGAATGAAAAGGAAAATAAATTGATGTTCTCGCACAAGGGATAATTTTTTAAAGTTGATGAAGCATGAAAGGGGACGCCGTCGTGCAATGTCGATGGCTCATAATGAATGCCCTTATGAGAGATTCAGTGAAAGAGTATATAAATGTTTTCATTTAATAGGAGGGTTACCTTTTTTATATCAGTTTGACTATTAGTTATTTTTCGACCAGAAACACTTATTACTAACATTTTTCCTATTATATATATAGTTTTCATGATTCTAAGTCAGCTTTGGTGGAAGGATAGATAAACGCTACACACACTTGAGCTCAATGCAGTTTTTTTTTTACATTTTTACTTATATTTAATATAGTTTTAACACGTATTTTGCGATGTCTTCTATTCTTTTAATGCCAAGCAGGTTACTTCAATCTAGATTAGTGATCGGGTCTTATAGACTAGTTATTTTAAGTATGATTCAACTTGATCACGACATTTCTGATCTTGTTCTTAAGTGAATTATATTCGGGGTGTCAGAGGAGAAGCTTGTCACGGAGATTGAGTCGGTGATTGAAGAGAAAGGAGACAGTAGTGACTCCGTGGGGGAGGATGAACTAGAGAAGATGATATATGTGCTTAAAGACGGTGGTGAAGGAGCGCCTGCACCTGTCGGGCCATTTCTTACTGCTGCACGCAGTGGAGAAGTTGGAGATTGACAAGTACGTGATACTAATAGTCGAGATGGTGTAATTCACGGAAAATTTTTGGTTCCAAACACTGTATTATGTTTGAAAAAAAATAAAATTGTTTTTTTGCTAAGTAGAATTTCAACCTCTGTCACATATAAAGAAATTCTTATAATTTTTTGTTATCATAATTTATTGAGAAATTAAAGAAAAAAAATAGCGCAACAAAGCACTATAAGAAAAAAAAAAGTGGATTAAATATCGGGTCCCAGGTATGCAGGCCCCTCACACCCGCCAATAGGGAATAATGCAGTCCTCAAATGTAATTTCACACCTTCCTCTTCACCCCCAAAATATCCGCATTTCCCGCTCGCCGGACCTTACTCTTTCCTACGCTCGGTCGCCGGCTCCCTTCCCGGTCGGCCCACTCCCTCTTTTCGCGCAAGAAATCGCAGAATAGCTGCTCCCGGAGGTAGCACATGATAATGTCTTTGGCCAGTCCTTTCCATTCAATGTACATATATAATACATAGCTTTTTCCTACTCTCCTGCAAAGTCTGCCATGGAGATTGTGTGTTTTTGTTTTCTCGATTCAAAGTTGTTGTTTGAGGTATTTGTTGTGCGGAAAGTATGACATGACTAGATCTTCGCTCTATGTAAACCGCCTGGGCTTGGAGTGTGTTGTTATGCGGTAGTAGATTTCGGTTGTGTGTATTTTTTTTATAAAAATCTTTTTTTAAAATGTATTTGATGTTGTTAAGCAGTCGTTGATGTTGAAGGGCTAGGGTTTGTGGTGGAATGGGTTTGTATTGTTTGTTTGTAGTTGGTCTGTACTGTGTATGTTCCATCAATGTATCAATATGTAGCTTACAGAGTTTCTGCTTTGTTTTGTTGTCCGTGATGGTACGCATTCTAATATTTTGTAGACTTGATTGAAAAAGTCTGATTATCTGCACGTAATACTTTATTGAATAAGTTGGTGCCATATTTGGATCGATCAAACATAAGGTTTCATTAGAAGATTTGCCTGCATCTCATTTCCGGAAGTTGTTATTTATGAGCTTCAGATTTCTTTAGCTATGTTTTATATGGAGCATTTTGATTTGCCGCAGGTTTGCAGATGCAACTTACTGATGAGTGTTTTTAAGTGAAAATGGTTATGCTTGTTATAGTAGTTTTGGCAGAGGTGGTCTGGACGCTTCTATGTGGCCATTGTTCATGGAATCCCATGGCCATGCAAATGTCGCAACTCCCTTGCAGGGACCTCTTAGCGATGACTCAGTAACTTTCCCAAGCCCGGCAGCTAAGAAATGCCTGCCTACTCTAAATTTGTTGTACAGCCATCAACACTTGCATAGTTACAGAAGTGCTGTTTATGCAACAATGCCACCAACTCAGACCATTTCGACAAAGGAAATATGTGAAGATGAATCGCGATTGGTTATCTTAGGCAATGGAGAGAAAATAAATGGTTCGGAATTTCCTTTTAGTTTGGAGAAGTATTCACAAGTGCCTCTTGTTCCTTCCGTCTTTCCAAATGATGCAAAGACAGAAACACAGATTTATTCTCCACATGGGAAAGATTTTGAGCTGCCGAAGGTATAATATCTACACTATCAACCACTGGAATTCATTTGGCCATCTATAACATCTGCATAAATCGTCACCAGCAGCTTCTCCCTTTTTTCAATGAGTAAAAGTACTTAAATATATGTATTTGAGTGCAGAAGGATAGTAGGTCTGATGTATAGGTAACTCTTGTTATATGATGATCTGAAAATTAAAACCTTATCAAACAGCATGTCATATTAAACCACCCCCCCTGTTTATATACTGTGCTGCTTCAGTGTCGCCTAATTTTCTCCTGCCATGAGAAGCTATTTCATGGTAGAACTGTACCTGTCGGAAACACCAACTGCATAAAAGAAAGAATGAGGCCCCTGAAACTTCTATGCAAGTAACAGTTGCTGTTCCAGGTTAGCCTTCTGTGAGACATGTGGCCCAAAACATCCAAATTCTGGCGAATATAATAAGCAGGTATGATTAGTATTCTTGCCCTTAATTTTTTTATGAAGATCATCTTCAATTTCCTTTGACAAAGCGGTTTCCCATATTCTATTTGTGATCGTAAATAGTGACTAAGACTTATCTAGAGTATTTTATCGCCATATTTTGCTCGTAGTCCTGAACATGGTATGTATGTGGTGGCAGCATCGAGCGCGTATAACTGAAGGGATGAGAGTGCTACACGAAATTATTACACCTGTAAAGAAGGAAGGCCGTATTTTACTTAGGGCTTTTATGTGGTGGTTTCAAAGTTTGAATTTTCTTTCATCAGTTTATGCGTTGAGAACTTCTTTGATGCCAAAATAGGGTGTATTTGTTGGTGGGATCCGGACTGCTTGAAATATATGGACTTGTTCAGTGTATGAGCTTACAATGCTCATTATTATTATTATTATTATCTTCTTAACATCATCAAAATGACATTATTAATCATTTCCCTTAATTCTTACTACTATATGGGCGACCACTTATGTGAATGCTATTATATTTGAGACCAGATAAGGCTGGGTTATAGATTTCATGATTGTTTCAAGGACAAAGGCAGGTCTGGTTCATCTTTGTCTGAGTTCTCTTTGAATAGCCGTTGAACCTTCTTGCATGAAAAATGTGTGCTTTTATTCAATTAGTAGAGGAATTACTGCAAGACAATATTTTTATTGAATCGTCTTAGATTGAAACTATTTATAAAGTTATGTAAAGTGCAGATGCTACTAATTTGAGTAATTACAATAAAAGAATATAGATTGGATCACTCTGACACAGTGGCTTGATATAAGGAATTCCGTAAAAGAAACATGATTTTTACTGGGCTTTTGTTCTGGTTCATGCATATTGAACTATTTCTCAGTTATGTAACGTACCAATGTTACTAATTTGAATAATTACAATTAAAGAATATAGATTGGATCACTCTGACACAGTGGCTTGATATGAGGAATTCCGTAAAAAAACATGATTTTTACAGGGCTTTTGTTCTGGATCATGCATATTGACCAACTGATAAGCGCGTTGTTTCATTTTTTTTGCTCAATTTTTTTATTACAGGCCAATGGCTTTTTTATTCTCTTGTGCTAAATTTTCTTTTGCTTTGATGCCTAGCTTCGTAGAGATGCTGTTTTAGAGGCTGTTATTGACTATGCCAAACTTCAAATTGAGGTGAGTGCACACAGTGCATGGTCTTTTCTTTATCCTATTTCATTGTCGGGCATTCTAATCATATTTCTTGGATATAGTAATTTAGCTGAATTATAGCCTTGAATACTTCTTTTTGCCTGACATTATCAGTTTGCAACACCAATTTATGCTTCTGCCTATCAGTTTTGATGTCAGAGCTGTTTAGTTTTGGATTCTTGTTTGTGTTGCTTCAGGCTTATCTAATGTCCGCATCATTACCACTTATAACTCTTCCTGTTAGTTGTGATATTAGAAGCATTTAGTTTTAGATTTTGCTTGTGGCACTTCAGGCTTGTCTAATGTCAGCATCATTTCTACTTGCTGCTCTTCATGTCAATTGTGATATCAGAGGTGTTTAGTTTTGGATTCTTGTTTGTGGTTTAAGGCATATTTTATGCCCATTATTACTCTAATGACTCTTTTTCGTATCTTGACCCAGGTAATGAGCCATAATAAGGGTGGTGATGGAGGAAAATCTGATGTTTTTACTGGTACAGAGGTAAAAGTAGCCAGTTCTATTGCTCACTGAACAGAAAGCTATTCTCACTTTTTGGCAGTTTTATGAATGACATATTACTAACATGCACAAGTCAATTCTGAATCATACATTTCATAAAAAGGAAAATGTACATTCCAATGCAAAAGTAATGATGTAGTCTTTAGCGTATCAACAGTCCTTAATTTATAAAAAATTTGGCCCAGAAATAAGAATCTCTAGGAAAAAAGGTTATATCAATAGATACACCATTAAGCGATGGATAAAAAATGAGTACACTGGCTATTTAATGATATCTTCAATGTTGAAGGCTGTTGTCTTCCATTTCAGGATACATCATAACAATGAAGGAAAGGTTAACTGATTGCATTTTCTATTTTACTTAAATGTTTAGAGAGTTACCTTTATTCCTAAATATTTCCATCACCAAATGGATGCACGATCTCATCAAATATTTATGTTCCATGTTTCATTATCCTTTTCATACAGTTTTGTTTACATGTACGAGTGTCTCTTACTTTTTCTGTGCTCTAGTTTGGTATTTTAGATCCTTTAAAGAAAGGATGATATATGAAAGCATGTGCTTTGGTGGAATTATTTCTGTTGTTTTTATTTTTTTCGATTGTAGGGATGCAGTTTCCACCTTGTCAATGAGCAGACAGCCAAGGAACCTCTTGAAGCAACACTCGCAAAACTGATAGAATGTGATATGAAATCTGCTTGCGGCTATTTGAACAGTTGGGGCCTCGCTCTGGAGCCCATGGCTGCGATTGCTCATCTCCCTGACTACTAATTCGACCCTCGTCTTATCACTTTAGTAAATATGAAGCACGAAAATGGAAAGATTTAAATACATCATCCCGGCTTGACTAGTCCGTATGAATGCAGTCGAATTTTTGAAAATTTTGGGGAAGTTGATGTGGGTTGACATTCAAGATGAGCTGATTAGTTCTTGCTCTTTGCGTCGTGCAAGATGAGCTGATTAGTCCTTGTTCTCTCCGTATTCGTGATGGAGCTGATTAGTTCCTGTAAATTTTGCTTGAAGTTTCGGTTGCAAATGACTCAGATAATGTGTTGTGTAAGGTCAGGAACTTACAATTCCTGACCGCTCCGAAAATTTGGGATCTACAAATTACAGCATTTCGCCACTGTATTTCAATGAATAGCATTAACATTGAGCAAACCCCTAAAAAATCTGAGTCCTTTGTGGTTTACCATGCTCTGGTGAGAGGTTCAGGAACTGACCTCTTACGAGAAATATTCGAACTCACCGACTAAGTTGGGGTGCATACAACTAAAAACTAGAAGTGAAAAAAGATTATGTGGCAAGCTTCAATGATGATCAAAGCTCATTAGATAGCAGCCCAAGTTCTAAAAGATAACACAACTACTACGAGGACCCGCATCATCCTCAATCCGCTCAAGTAATGCTAAACATATAAAATAGTAAAAACTAAAAACTGAGAAGACAGACACAGATGTTTCCATGAACAAACAATCCTATGCATCATACTCTTCATGGGGCCAACTTAACAAAAATTTGGCATTGGCCTCTTGTGAACAACAATACAACCTCTCTGATTATCTCTAAAGATCTTGATCTCTGATGAGTCTCTCAAGTCCTGCATGCTTATGTACTGTTGTTTCACCACTCTACTCCTGCACAAACCACCCAAACCGTCGTGAACCCACACGTATGGTTGGCACATATCTTCATCATAGAGAAGGCTATCAACTCTGTCCGACATGTAAGTTCTGTAGATGCTATTGCACTTTAACCTCTTCGAGCTCCCTGGCTTCAACGTGTAAGCTTTCTTGAGTACGGACCCAACTCTTATCTGAAGATCAATAGGTCTGTCCGTAAGGTTCCAGATCTTTGTAGCAAGTCTAGTCCCTTTCCCTTGATCGATGCACCCATATAGACACAGGCAATATGCCATGGAAAACTTGAATGGTAGCTTCATCTTCATTTTGCTCTTCTCCATAGTTGATTCTGACCATGTTTTTATACATAGGTTTCCTCTTACTTCTTAGTTGGTAGCAGCACGTGATGGTGAGGGCCACCCATTGATATCAGCCATGGTTACTGGACGACTAAAAATACTGTGGTAGGTGAAAATGGGTCCTCTGCAGTCTTTTCATTTTGAAATTTTGCTTCGTTCACTTATTTGCGTGATTAGTGATGGGTTATGGTTGACGGATACATATCACATCAGAGCTAACTAAACTAAAGTGAGCACTTGCCTCCATGGTCGGAGAAATAGGGGAAAGCTTTGAGCACAATGGATGAACCCATTGGTCGATGAAATCTCATGAGTATTAAGGTCAAAAAGAGGCATTGGTGAGGATAAACTAAGACGAGCATCAAGATAGATGGAAATGGCTTTGGTGGAAGTAAGAAGGCCCAGTTTTCATGATCGTTCAACTTTGTTCGGTTGGTTCTTCTTGCTCCTTGCTCGCTTTTCTTAGTTTTACTATTGGTAGCTTTTGAACCGAAAGAGGGCAATACTCTGCATTTCTGCACTAGAAACTTGTTTGTGCAATGATGTGCTGGTGGGCACCTTGGAGTTGCATCATTTCAACTGCACATTGCCCAATCAACTACGCGACCGCAGATTAATACACAGCATCTTAAACCAGGCAGCTATGCTAGTCTAACACAATTGAATATGGTAAGTAAGAAACAGTGATTATAATTATGTCTAACCATTTCTTCCACTTCTTGAGACTTATAATGTACGAATTACGTTAATTCAGGAGAGGGGACACTAGGAGCCTTGAGTCTGTCAGTAGTGAGGAATCAAACTCCCAACATGGTTTATTAACTAGCGAGTCAATTTTCCAATCCTATTGCTCACAAATTATTACCAGAGTAGAGATCGAAGCACCAATGTACCATACATGTCAATTATGCAAATTCTCTCATACCCAGTTAAAAAAAGTATTGATTGATTTTCATGATCGGTGTCCCAAAATTGTTAAAAGGGCAGTGCAAAAGGCTCTGGTTGTCCTTGTTTCAAGTTTCCAAGGCACAGGAATATTGAAGATGATCAGCATGCTAGGAAGACATCAGTATCCGCCTTTCCTTTTCTGTGTAATACACCTTGTCCTGAGATGAATTCAAGTAACTTGCTTTGAAAGCTTGAAAGTACATAATAATCTATGCCCCCATTTCCAAATAAAAAAAAGGAACTCTTAAGAGCGAGATCCATTTAGTCCCAGCTAGTATAGTTTTATTTTAACATATACCCGCTCGGACTTCCTCCAAACAAAATAATGACAACCTCTCATATAACAATTCAACGAGAAAAAGGAAGATTATAAAATTCATTATCATTGGAAAAGTTCTCACGTCAATGGAAAAAAATGTACTCAGCGTTTTCTGCTTCATCCATCGGTCAGCAATTGAGGCACAAAGTGACTGCCTGAGCTAGTCATCTTAATCAACAGCAAGTCTTTCCCTTTCCTATTTCTGATTTCAAGGCTGCTTTATAATGTTTAGCAGCAATCGCTCAATGTAATTTTTGACTCATTCTCAAAATTCCAATCTCAAATTGCGGGAAAAAGCAACAAAGCGATTAATTTTAAAGGCAAAAAGCACGCTCTAACCCATCTTTCATGCAAAAATACACGCCAAACCCCCATTCTTTACAAAAGAAAATTACAACCGGCCACACAATGGAAAATGTAATGCATTGATGTCAATGCTTGAATTGCAAAACAGAGCTTTTCCTTTTCACTTCCTTTTCTTTAAAAACTTTGTCTACACTGATCAATATAATATGAAATATTATATTAAACAAGAATAACTAAACAAAAAATATACAGAAAGATATGACTACTTTTCATGGTCATCACCAGCTGGATCAATCTTGATAATGAGAGGCTGATGGAGAACCGATCGAGGATCAGCTACAACAGGTAATCCAGGCGATGCAAGTATATCAGCAATGTCCGGATTCTCTGCTAGCGCCTTGTCCAGAGCAGACTTTGCAACCTTAGTGACACACACCATGAGAACCACTGCACATTGTCGGTGAAAATGGGTTAGGATAAAATTTTGAAACCATTCATTGAAGAAAAAAAATTAGCCCATTTGTTATGTAATCAAAAGAAAATCTCCTTCCCGCTCGTGTAATGGGGCAAGAGTAACAACTGGGTTTAGCACCTCGAACTTCTATGGCAGACTGGTTAAATCTTTCAAATTATTACATTTTAGCTTAACTACTCACCTGATACAGCTAGACCCAGAATCATAAAGACCTGCAGCCACAGTTGATGGAATAAATTGTAAAAATAAGAAAAAAATATAAAAAGTAATACATGACAGCAGACAGTAGAATACCCAGCGAGTCATTGAGATCTCATTCCATCCATGAGTCACGTCAGATAAATCCTTCAAGGTTGTACCAACATAGACGAGAGCAAGGGTTATAGGCTGCAATAACACAGACCAGTTCTTTCAGAATGAAAAGCAAAAACAGTCTGAAAAACCAAGTTTAGCATCCTTTAGGAACAATACTCTAAGAAGTCTTTCATCACTAATCTGAGAAAGGAAAAAAATTATTAAGATATTTTCATTCGATCAAACAAAATAACTCTCAGATTTCTCAATAATACTTTAAAAAGTTTAAAAAAAAAATGCTTTTATCTACTTGTAGATAACAGTTTTGGTAATTCTATCAAAATATTTGAGGCAAATCTGTCAAGTGTCAAAAACAATTATCATCTTATTCAAAACTCCAATGAACAAATAAATAAAGAGACACCCATATGTCCCAAAAGTCCTCCTACCCCACAACGGATTCCCAAATTTGCTCAATTAACTTCTTCAGAAATTCAGGTTAGAAATGGATACACCAAACTTACTTTGAAAGCACGACAATGGTCATGCTTGCACGATAAATGTATTGAGACCTTTGATATTAGATAATAAATTTTACAGATATCATTTGTCGTACTGGAAATCATGGACCTGATCAACCATTCTACTTCTATTTCATAAAATTGAATTTGGAATTCACAGCATTTATGTATTAATATTCATCCTCCTACTTTCAGCAATTATCTTAGTTGAAACAAAGATATCATTTACTTGGCTCCTTAATCGCCATGGACAACAGATGTGCTAATCCCAGAAGATTCTTCAAAGACGGGAAACCAAAATTCCTACTCCAAGAAGGAAGGAAAACTAATGTTCGCAGGGAAGCCAAGAAAACTATCTTAAAATCGTACCATCATTCCAATCCAGGAAGCTATCATGTACTCTATGATGGGGACAGGAGTTACTGACAGAAGATAATTTAGCATATTAAATGGAAGGAAGGGAACAAGTCGAAGTAGCAAAACAATCTGCATAAAACTAAGACAGAATAATCAAATTACAAAATTGGTAAATCAATGAACAAAAACACATAGAAGGCATAAACAGATAAAATCCTTTGGACCTTAAAACCAGATCTCTGTATTGCAATAGCAACAGCCTGGAATTGGGGATAGTCTTTTAGTTTAGACATGACGTAAGACCTTCCAACCTAGACTCAGAAACAACAATATGAAATGCTTTGGAAGCTCAACCAAAAAACACCACTGCTGAATCATAAATTGTTGTAAAAATAGAAATATTAAAAAAATCAATGTATACAAGATCATCACAAATCAAAACCAAAATCCATACAGGAAAAAATATTAAGAACCCACCGTTCTACCCAGAAGAAGAGCCGCAGTTGCACCAATGGTTGCACCAATAGAATCAGCAATGAAACCAATTGGCAATCCAAATAGATAGCCACCACCAAGCTAGATCCAACAAATAAATAAACATTAAAAATAATTTAATCAGCAGATACATATAAGAATAGTTGTCATATATATTTGACAATAAAAATATTTAAAAAAATTAGGATAAATCCGAATGAAATAGCATGAAGAATCCATCAAAAAACCAAACATATATTGGTCAGAAAGATACTGTGCATACAATAGACACAAGTATTCTTCCTTTCCTATTGTCAAACTATTTTATGTCCATTGATAAGCGAAGCATCAGATAACATTATCCCACTTAAAAATATTTATCTGTAGATGTGCATATATAATAGAAAACATTGCTTAAATAAAGAAAACAAAATCTAGATAACAATGAGATAAGAGACAACAACTAAAAAACAATTAAAATAGTAACATCATTACCATAAACAAAAATGGTAATAGAGGCTATAAAAATAAAAAGATAGAAGAAAGAACAGACAGTTAGATTGCTTACAGTGAGAGCAGAAGCAGGAACTGCGAGGACCGTCAAAGGGATATAAGCAACTGCCCTATTTTAATGTCAAAAAAAGGCCAAAAGCAATCAAATACTTTACCATATCAGGACTAGCGGACCCCATCTACCGAGATCTTTTTCAATCCACAGCAAAAAATCCTTCAAAATCTGAGTAAGAAGACCTGTTAGAATATGAAGATAGCGTACAAATAAAATTTATTCAATAGGGCATTCCAATGAAACTACAGATTCAGTGTTAAGAAGAAAAAAAAAGAGTAGAGAGAGAGATGTAAATATGTAAAAAAATAAAACTTGTACAACTTTTCATCAACAGATATCCTAAAATAAACAAAGCTTACAATATTGTATGCACATAAAAATTTTCAATTTTTATTACAAATGACGACAACCAATTGGCAGAACCGAAAAGACTAAGCTTTTGAAAAATTTTAATCCTACACTCATCAGGAAAATTCTCAACAGAAACAGTGAGAATAATTTGAACCACTAGTTGTATGATATTTTGCACACAGCAAATTCCTTCTCCGCAATTTCGAAATTTTATTTTTGACCACGGTTATGAAGTGACAGAACTTTCTTTTCAAGTAATCACTAACACAAAGACCATATATAACTGTCTAAATGGTGCGTTTCTGTACTTGAGTGACATCACAAATCCCAAAATATAGAACCATCCATCATCATCATATCATCTTCACTTTCTCCTAGCTAAGATATGGTTGGCGGAATAAATTTTCTGTCACCAATTGGTCCCTTCCCTCACCAAACATTAAATCAATGGCAGAGAAAAAACCCATTATAATTCATTTCCAACATATTGTCCAACAAAATACATCGAAGCAAGAGTTCACAAACACCATAAGAAATTCCCCAATAAAAAGAAAATCACAAACAGAAAAACAATGGTAACAACAACAACCATCTATCCCTCCCTGGTAATTGAAAGACAACAATAAACTTCCAACAGCAGCTAATGTAAACAGCTAAAAAATAAATCACAGAGAGCAATTGGATTCGTTTTAGTCGGAAATTTTACAAATTCCACAATAATATGGCAATGCAAGAGAACAAAAAAAATGGCACCTGCTCAACGGGGAGGGTGAGGCAGGCGGTGGTGAAGGCGGCGAGGAGGAGGATAAATCCGATACGGAAAAGGAAGGGCCAAGAAAGGGCCATGATCAAGCGCCGCCGCCTCCTCCTCCTCCTTCGCCGACGACCACGTCGTCCGTAACCCCAGATTTGCCAGATTCCCCCTCCCACCCCCAACCTCCTTCCCCACCCTCCCGATTCCCAACACCCACAAAAAACCCCACCGACCAGAAGCTCGTCGTCACCTCCACTTCACCATTGCTTGATTTGATCTCTGCAAGCAAATCACCTTTACTGAATTTTTTGAATTTTGGTTGTCGTTAATGGCGGGGATTGGGTGATCGATCCATTTTGGATGATGGCTTAATCGTGGAGGGACGGAGATGAGAGCGTGAACGCGCATCGGGATAAACGTACGCGATACTCTACGTTACTAGGGACTTTTCAAACATTTTAAATTTTAATTTTTTTCGCTTCCTTACGTTTTAAAAATATTTTCGTCGTAAAAAAGTGAGAAAAAAAAATGAATGCTCTCGTCAATAAAATAAGCTTTTCATGTCTTGTCAACTTGATTTGATTACGGTTCAAAAATAAAACGAGAAAAACTTGATTTGATTATTAATTAAAAATATAAATATGTATAACATAAACAATTGAAGGGTATTTAGGGTGGGCAGAGGGAGGGGACAGGTCGAGGGGTAGGGGTGTTCACGGGCTGGTCCGAGTCGGTTTTCATAAAGCTCGTGACCGGCTCGTTTACGATTTTATCGAGTTTGGGTTATTTCGGTCCGGGTCGAGTTTTTACCAGTTCAAGTTCAAATCGAGTTATTTACAAAATTGTCGAACCGAGCTCGACCCGAGTCCGTATAAAATGAAAAGTCGAGCTCGATTTCCGATTAGGGTTTGGGATGGGGGAAGAGAGGCGGTGGCGGTGGTTTGGGTGCTGATGGGTAGCAACGGGCGATGGGGCAGTGATAGCCGGTGGGACGACCGGGTAGACGATGACAGTGGTGGAGGCAGCGGTGACCGGCGGCCGCTTTCGCATTAGGGGAGCGGAAATAGGGGTGCTTTTGGAAGGGGAGGAGGAGAAGTTGGGGCAGGTCCCACACTTGAGGTGCTCGGAGGCTGTGCGGGAAAGTTTGGAGGCGGAGAAGGTAGAGTCGCAGAGGCAGCAGCGGAGCTTGACGGCCTTGGGGACGGCAGTGTCGGGGTGGTTGAGCAGCACCGGCTCGAGGTGCAACCAGTACCACGCCCCCTTCCCCTTCACCGCCTTGTTCCTCACCGCCAACAGTCCCTCGTACCGCTTCTGCACCGCCGTCGCCGCCGCCTCCTCCGGCCATCTTCCCCGCCGTCGCCGCCGGCCATCTTCCTTCTTCTCTCCGCTCCTCGCTCACTGTCCTTCCTCCGTCGGAAGTAGCAAGCTTTCCTGTCAGAGGCATTTAACCCAGAGCAAGTCGCCGGCTTTCCATGAAGGAGGTCGGCGATCTCCAAAACCCAATTCCCCAAGTATCAAACTTTCTTTTCCTCGTTCTTCTTCTCTTTCTTACCTTTGCCACCAGTTCACTAGTATACTATACCAGCAGTCATACTCTGTCTTACTTCTTTGATGAGAGCTTAACTGTAGTTTGCTTGCTTTCTCAATCTTGTTGCTACTGCAACATAGGCCTTGGATGGGGGACCGAGTCGAATTGAGTCAAATTCGATTTGATTCACGAGTCGAAGTTCTCTCGAGTCGACTCGAATCGAGTTTTATTAAATTCGGGACCGACTCGTATAGAAACGAGTCGATTCAGTTTTACAATTTCGAGTTATTGAGTCGGGTTATTTTATCGTTGAGTTAGAGTTGAGCCGAGTCGATTTGTTAAAATTTGCGAGTTGACTTGGACTAGGAACACCCCTAGTGAGGGGGGACAGGGGTTGTGGGCGGAGGGGGATGGGGCGGGCGGCGGGCGGG
>JAVDBV010010341.1:0-10112 GCA_032619315.1 Piper longum
GCTCCAAAAAGCTATCTGATGCAAAAATCTAACCAAACAAAAAATAGAAAGTTTTAGGATTGAGCATAAACTAGGCAGTGGGGGAGGATATTGAGCATTTTCATGCATAGGGCAGGTGAGGAAGGTGCTCACAATTGGATTGTCAGGTAACCTTGGATCAGTAATCACAAAGTTCTTCTCAATACGCTCAAGTGTGGTGGCTAAATCAATTCCCTTTCTCATCTCTTTCTGCCTTGCCTTATTGTCAAAGCTTTCAGGTCTTTCATCTTCACTTTCGGCCAGAGGATCATCCACAATAGTGCCTTCTAATTCATCATTTTCTGTATTCAAATTGCCTTTCCCCACAAGCCTAAGGACAAGAAACAAGCAGCAATGGAGTCATTGGTTTGTCTAAGCTGTAAAAAATCTTAATCAAATAATGAAGTATTGAATCTAATCAGGCGCAAAGATATCCTGTAGAACTGTTACCCACAAAGCAATATCGTACTAGAAAATGACCTGCCCAAATTGCGGAGCATAGCATTGGCTTCTATCAATATTCACCTCACTGAGGCCATGGGGAATTTCTTCCTGTTTTAAAACTACTATGTGCCTACTCGAATCGAAGAGTATAAATCATTCCATTACAAAAAGGAAGGAGTCGAGTACCCAATGATGGAACGGAATCCAGACTTTCTAGGCTTCTTTCTGATCTCTTCAGGAATTTCTCTGAGTGTCTGCAAGGAGTTCCTCCTACTCCCTTGTGAGTTCCGTCTTGCCGGAGGCACATTTTCTGAATGCCTCCTCCCAATCTTTGCTTGTTCTTCCTCACTCTCCGACTTCCTAAAGAGAGGACGATTCATGGCCTCTGAGAAAGCCCGGGGCTGCTTCACAGCCATGACCAGCTCGTTAACCGAACTAACTGCCATATCCTTCTGCCGAGCTGCCAAAACATCCACGCCAACAAACTGTCTTATTCGACACTTAAAGTTTAGACCTCTTGTGCCAAAATAACCATTGATCAGGCAATTTATAGATATATCAAAATAATTTGTCCTATCACAAATGTTTCACGCTTGGAGCAGCACTACATGCTGAAATTGAGGATGGAGAGAGCGGTACCATCATATCTAATGAGTGATTCCGGCAACCCGTTTGGCCGGAACATCTTCTCCTTGGCACCTTCAGTGTGCTTGCTGACCTCCACCTGCATTCTGGATACATGAAAAGATTGGAGACAATGCCCAATTGTTATGTAATTGTCATGCAAAAAATGATCACGAACTTGACGACTAACTTAGAGGAGACTTACCCAATATATTTAAGCACATTGCCATTCTCATCCTTGATAGGGGAGATGGTGAGGAGGTTCCAGAATGGAGTGCCATCCTTCTTGTAGTTGAGTAGGCGCCCACAGTAGCTATTTCCTGCTTCCAATGTCTCTCTGATCTTGGCTATCTCTACTGGGTCTGTTCCTGCACCTTGCAGGAATCGGCTGCATTGCAGCTTTTGTCAATCAAGCTAATAAACACAACTGATTGAAGATTAAGAACAAACTACGAAACAACAGATCAATCATACCCATCTATGAATTAACATGGCGATAACCTTGATGAACATGTCATATGAACATTATCTTGTACATCAAAGCAATATTTTCCTCTCGAATGTTTCAATTCCTATTCCATAAATCTCTAAAACAGTAAAAGACCCGATAGAGATTACATTATGAACGTTAAGATGGATGAAACTTGAGACTAGAAATTGAATTGAATACTATGTAATTTATTATAATGACTATCTTAGAGATGGGAAGAATGCAACAACTCATAAAACAAAAAAAGCAAAAATCTAACCGCACTCTTCAAATAGTTCTCATTATTCTATTATTGCCCGGCTTTGTTTTGACTTTTTTTAGACAGACCACACGTGAAATACTTCATCTGTATTAACAAATTTAATTAAAAATTATTAGTTCATGATTAAGGATAATGCAACGCATGACGATGTTTGGCGGGGAACTAAAACACAATAAGCAGTCAGATCCATGGGCAGTGCCATGGGTCCCACAAAATGGTGTTGGGGGTGTGCGGGCCCCACATACCAATTGCGGCCAATGACCTCCTTGGCCAAGTAGCCGGTCATCTTGAAGAAGCCGGCGCTGGCGTAGAGAATCGGGTAATCGGGTTTGGTCGCGTCCGAGACGACGAACGTTTGTTGGAACGCGGACAGGGCGTCCTTCAGCTCCTCGGACACCCTCGGCAGCGACGGCTTCTCCCTCGCCCCGGCCTCCGACTCGTCCGAGCTCTTCACCGAGTTACCTGCGAGTCAATTCACCACCCCCTCACTCGTTAATCCACTTAAAGCTTGCAAATGTTTGTTCAATCAATTCACACAACAATTGCTATTTTTACAATGTTTGCACTTATGATTATGATGATATAAGTTATTCACTTATGCAGACATAATAAATTAACATGATTTATAACTACTATCTAGATTTGGCTAACCATGTTATTTAGTTGCTAGAGTACTGATCTCCCCCCCTATTGTAAAAATTTTGATTTATTACTTGCTAATTATTATTGGGTTTTTGTGTTTCTTGTGGCGTTTGAGGTTGAATGAAATAAAAATCTAGCTAAACTTTTACCCAACTATAAAAGTTAGATACGTTAATAGAAACACTAAGTATGCAACACAACATACTTGCTTTAAATAAGTTACACCAGTTACTAATAGTTATTATATATGCAGTAATTTTCATAATATTAGTTATTAAGAGTTGTTTAATATCAGCTCAAATTAATGTAAGTACCTTAAAATAAATTAATCATCAAATCAAATCATATAATAATATTCATCAAATAATTTTTAATTATTTTTATGACATATAATAAAAAATTATTAACTTCTAATAATAATTATATTAAAATGATTGTTAATTTCATCACAAGGAAATATAATTAGTCATTAATTATATTTACCGGAGTTCCGGCGGGAAGCACGGTTGGCATCCTCGCCGGACTTCCTGACGCCGACGCCCTGCGGCTTCCCGGTCTCCTCGTCAGTCCGCAGCACCAGCCCCCACTCCGCCGCCCGCTGCGCCGCCGCCCCGACCTCCCCCTTCTCCGCCGCCTTCTTCCCGACGCCGCCGCCGTCGTGGACGGGCACCTTGCCCTTGATGGCTAGCCACGGCGCCGCCACCTCCTCCTCCTCCGCCCCCGCGGCCGCATACTTGCCCTTAGAATGCTGCTTCTCCTCATCCCCCGCCGGAGCCAATCCGGAGCCGGCGCTGTGCCAGACCGGGTAGCTGGGCGTGTACTTGGGCTTGGTAGCCGGTGCAGCAGCAGCGGCAGCAACCGATAAGCTAGTGGCGGGGTTGAACACCTCAAGCGAGCCCCGGGAGTCCCTCGGCAAGGGTGGGATTCGGTACGGCGCCTTCGCTGCTTCGTCTGATCCCTCCATCTTTCTATCAGCTTTCCTGAATCATTTTCATGGCTACGGTTCGTTAAATATACGTGTCAAACCAATTTGGTGGCTAGTGAAAGGGACTAAGAGACACTGTTTTGAGCTGGTGGGTCTTTTGGGTGTGTGTGATATGTGTCTCTCATCGTTTCCATGGTTTGTAGCGTGCTTTAGGATAAGTTCAAAAGCAGTTTTTTTTGGGGTCATTAATATATGGAATTAGAGCAAGAGAGCAGAGATAAGTGCAGAGACAAGGTCATATCGTGTCTTTCTGTGGCTGCTGCGCACAAACACTGCCCAGCAGCAGAGACTGATCTACTGACATCGTAATGGAACAAACAACAAGAACTACAGATCATGAACAGATCTTCATGCAGCTTGAGCTCATTGATATTAAGGATGAGAAGAAGAAGAAGAAGACGTGGAAGAATGAACAAACCTGGGATGATCACTGCACCAAAGATTTTGGCACACTCACTTCACTAGCTAAGCAGCTTGGCTCCCTTGCAACAAATATGGTTGGAATATAAACTTTATCCATATATATATATATATATACATATATAATATGCAATCACAATTGGAATGAAAAAAACTGGGGAAACTGGGAAAAGGGTAGATAGAAATATTTAAGAAGAATGAGTGGAGAAGGGACGGATGGGGAAGATCACATGGCTCTGCTGAGGTAGACAGCTAGGTGGGAAGGGGAGGGATGTTGTGATTCCCAGCAAAGCATATTTTCTAATCGATCTGTGAGGCGACAGGGGAGTTGTATAATCTAGATGTATGACAAAGATCACTCGGGAGTCTTGTTTGTAGGCAATTATTTGGTGGTGTAGAAGGGCCGGTGTGTCACGGGGCGAGGACAAAGCCACCAAGTAGGCCAAGGGTTGGAGTGAGGGTGGAGGCGTGCATGGGAGATGGGCGAGGCAGACAAGGGCCATGCCTCCACCGTGTGTCCATGGTCCATCACCTCTTCTTCCCAACATGGGAGCCTAATCTTCTCTTAACTCTACATGAACTTCTCTACATGCTGGGAACTGCGTTATGAGATTTCGGTGGCATGACTACAAAATATTCAGCTTTTGTCAACCATGGAGTATATTTAAAATAATTAAACAAGAGTTATGTTATGATTGACTCCCGTTATTAATAATTTTTAATTTTATAGATAAATTCTTATTTAATAATAATGTGATAAAATATAATAATTTTGTATCTTGTATATAAATGCTGATCTAATTTAAAGATATATCTGAATAAAAAAAGTTGATTTATTTATTTTTATTTTTGTTATAAAAAGAATAATAGCGATAGATTATTCATTTGTGATAAATTGCTGCGGTTATTTGCTAGAGAAGAGTAAAAAGAATAACATATATTCAAAATAAAATATAGATTATTAATCAAGTAGAGTAAAATTATTATGTTCAAAGTGCATTTTAGCAATCATGGCTGACTAATTTTATAAGATCCATCAATTTAGTTTCACATTTAATACTCATTAGGATAAAATTTTGTTTATAAGTGATAATAAACTATAGTTCTCTAACTTAGTTAATCACTTTTAAAGAGATGATTTAGTCTATTATGTTATACTTTAGTCTGGGTTGTTATAAATGGTATCATAGCTTCATGGTTACTTATTAGATGGTGACTTAGATTAGGAATATTAGTTAGGTTGTCGGTCACGGGCTAAAGAAGGTCGTGAAATGGGGCTAGTAACGGGTCAAATATACGAATTTTAGAGACGAAATTTTCTAAGATGGGTGAATTATGAGATCCCTCAATTTAATCTTATTTATAATACTTATTAGGAAAAAATTCTATTTATAAGTGAGAATAGACTATAAATCTTTAATTTGGTTAACCATTCTTGAAGAGATGACATAGCCTATTATGTTACACTTTGAGCTCCGTCGGTACCAATTTCCATCTAAAAAATTAGAAAAATATGCTCAAATAGTCTAATGTTTAGCCCCATATTTTTTAATTTGAAACCCTAAAATTCTAAACCCTAATTTTGAAGAGACCCACATCACCACCACATTTAAATAGGACGTTGGAAAGTCCAACCGCTAATTTTCAGTGTATAGTAGTTGCAATTCGCCAATGTTATTTTTCTCCATTAAGGGTTGATATATCTCCCCACGTGTACCTCATTAATTATACTATATAAGCTACTAATTATGTACGACTAATTTAGGAGGTTGTTATATGTTTAGTGGAATTAATCATTATTGTATTAAAGTTATAGATATTGTGCAAAGATATCATAATTTGATAACATATCTTCTCGCGTGTTCACGTAAGAAAACATATACTATATATTTATATAGAGTACTGTATATGAGATACTAATGCAATCACTTGTATTAATTAGGGGGCTCCTACAATTGGGTGCTAATACTACAATTTCGGCATGTTGTTGGAAACTGGCCTTCTTAGTCTTGTACCCTGATGTTACTCATCAAAACCAAACTTCACTCACATCTACCCTAGGAATGTGTTACCCGTTACAATGTCAGATTTAAAGGTAAAGATAAAAAATATATTTTGGTTTAATTTGGATGAATTAGGTTTAACAAATTTTTTAAATCACAAATAATTAATTCTTATCATACATTGAAAATGCTATTTTAAATAAAAACCGAAATTCAAATAAAAATAAGAGACATTTATATGTGGGTCAGAGCAAATATTGTTTATTATGAATTAAAGTGAGAAATTTTATATATTATCTATGGGAGGGAGAGAAGGAAAATATGACAAGATTGGCCCCATAATTAATTCCCAGGGGGAAGTAGTTGGGTTTTGGCTTGGTTGAGTGATGGGTTGGTTCACTCTCGAAATAGGTAGAGCGAGTTTGGGTTGTCGTTTAAATACTCAAAGAGAGGCACCCATCCCGAAAAGGATGCCTTGATGTCTTTATTCCCTTTGGCTGTTGCTCCTCCCATTTTCTTCGTTGGTGGTGGACTCTTTGCTTGGAGTTGGTTTTTGTCGAAGGTGAGGGTGCACGTCATGGTTGGGGCATTCATTTTGGTCGTTGGAGGTGGCAGTCTGAGGGGGTTGTTTGGTTTTGCTGTCAAGGTTGTAGTTGGGGTTGAAGTCGGTTTTTCACTGTCGTGGTCACAGATGGGCTTTCATTATAGTCATTGTCTCTTCTTGTCTTGGGAGGATGGTTGTAGGGAGGAGGATTGAAAAAAATTATTTATTTTTGTAACTTGTCTTCAGTTTTTATTGGGGTTAGGGCTAAGTTATTCAGCGTTTATCGGAAGGGTGATTTTCCTATTCGTATATGGGGTTTAGGGTTGAGAACTAAGAAAATGCCCCATGAGGATGAGGCATGGTTAGGTTGCGTTCAATTCAAAGGTTGCAAAAGTTATTAAATTGTGAATAAGTATATAGTCATATGTGGTCAATGAAAACATATGAATCTATGATTAATATGATATGATATGATTAATAATTTGAATTTATTTTTATGATATAGCAGAAAAGCTTGAGGCAAGTCTAACGAGGATGAGGAAGGCCCTAGTGAGGGAGGGCAATGCGTAAAAAATCAAGAAGGGAAGAGAAGGGGGATACTAAGAGCCAAGTGAAGGTGAAGGCCTTTGAAGAAGCATTGACACATCAGTAATTATAGATTGACATGAATGAGAAATGTTATTTCTGACACACTGTTACTAGAAATGAGAGAAGATGACATATATCTATGTTGTTTGAGTCAGTATATGCTTGTGGTATTTTAGATTAGGCATTTTACATTTGTCATTGATGATAAGTGTATCACACAACATTTGTAATGAATGATGTGTGTATGTGAGGTTTTGTTCACAATATACTTGTTTAGGTTAAAAAGGTTATGAAATTGTTTTGTCAATGCTATATTGTCGAGTAAATGAATGTTAATCACTATATCATACAAATGTGTTAATAAATAGATACCTCTGTGTGGTGAATGATAGGACATGATATGAATTGATGGAAATTGTATGTCGTTTCATTTGTCATTAATGATTTGAAATTGATTGTTACATATTGGAAAAGTTTGAGGCAAAGCCTTACGAGGATGAGGCAGTGCTTAAAAAATCGAGAAAGGAAGATGTAAAGCCTGCAACTCGAGTTAAGTTTATAGTCATCAGCCAGTTGGTTTGATCATTTGTCTGGGTCGGTTCAACTTTCAGAACACATACACGGGGCCGGGGCCGATTATGTGTACGTGCTATGAAAGTTCTTGGATACCCAAGATGGTAGCATTAGCTACGCAGTAGCAAACTGGGTTATCAGTATATACGAGAATATGCTCTGTTTATTCGTAGAATTAGATTTAGGCCGTTGATCGCATTAGGATGCCTTGGTTATGATTTTTGGTTGGGTTGGTAGTTTTAGAACATGCCATTCAGCCGATGTCAGGCTTTTCTTATTTTCTATATATTTTTTTAACTTGCGTCCATGACTTGTTCAACATGCCTTGACAACCCTTAGAAAGCTCTTAGAAGCCTTTGGAACCCATTTTACACCTAATTGGCCTTACCCTTACCCGAGTGTAAAATTACTAAAACAAGCTTAAGATTTTCAAAAAAATTTCTAAAAATTCCCATAATACCCTCCTCTAATTTCTTCCTCCCCCTTCCATTCATCTGCCCGATCGATCCCCCCCCCCTTGACCAACTTCGCCACTGGAAGCACCATCGCCGGTCAGCTGCCACCCCACCCGGCCTCCCTTCCTCCTCCCCTTCTCCTCCCATGTACACTGTGCACCGCCACTCACCCTGTTGCTTGGTCACCGCTAGCTGTACGTCGGTCCCACCACTCTTGCCGCGGGCCTTCCTCCCTATTCACCCCAAACTTCTTCTCCCCTTCCCTTTGCCTCCCTTTCCCCTTCTCTTCCTCTACCCCGCTTTCCTTCCTCCCTATTCACCTGGCCGCGAACAACATGTCATTGCTGCCAGCCAGTCATCAATCGCCCTATGCCAGGCCTCATCAGCCCACCAACCTAGCCATAGCCTTCCCTGGCCCTCTTCCCTCAGCACACAACAACCATGGTTTCCACCTCTCGAGAACCTTGGTAACCACAGCTACCGCCTTGGCCTCCTAACCGCCGTCGTCACCTCTTCCTTGAACCACCATGAGGTACCCCTTCCCCTCTCCATCTCATTTTATTTTCATTTTATTGTCTATCATTAGCATTGCACATCGGTTGTGATTTGATGAATGTGTTAATTTTGGAACTTCATGATGAAGTTACTTGTTGAATTGTTAATGATTTGCGATGTGCTATAAAATTAGTAATTGTTGATGATTTGTGATGAGCATTACACAAGGTTGTCTTGATAGGAAAGCAATTATTTTTTTGATAGAAATTGATTGGTTAATTTCGAACCCTCGTAAATCACTTGTTAAATTGACGGAGGTTGATATTAATATTTATAATATTTGTGATAATATAATGATTTTGGGATGTAAATGAATAGTAGATTAGGAGGTTGTGTATCATGATATGAGAATACTCATCTCTTACTTGTGAGTAAAGGTGGATGATTAATTCATTGATTAAGAACCCTAAATCTCCTTAATTATGGCATGTATTAATCAATTCAGGTTGATGTTGTTAAAGAACCAATTTCTTATTTATTAATTAGACACTAACTAATTGTTATAAAATTTTTAAGAGGGTGTTGGGCTTCAACTAATAGTATATGTACTTATACCCCATCTTTGTTAGCATTCTAGGTGGTTAGCAATTGGTTTCTTATTATGCTTAATATATTTATGTGTATTAGTGTCTAATAGATTAATTCACTTGTCTTACCACAAATCATAATTTGCAAATTGATGCTTAAAGGGTTGTGATTGTCCTTACCATGATTCATTTCACTCAAATGTTAATCCTTCAATAGTTACTCTATCACATTCCTTGTTGTTATTCAACAGATATTGTTAGTGCATCTACTGAATTATCCACCTTGATATTGTTTGTTTTTGTGATGTGTTGTGATTACATTCATCTATCATATCATCCATGCATCGTATAGATTATATGGGCATTAGTGTGTAGTTTTGTTTGTGGAGGTTTGATGCAGGAGATCGCCGTCTCGGCACAAGACCCGCTTGGAGCTTTTGCCAGGTCCCTTAAGACTCACTTTTTTAATTGTCGCTTTATTCCATCGATGTTTCAATTTTACAGATCACGAGACGCGTTAATTGGTTATTTTATTGAATCCTACTTAACACGAACCATTTAAACGTAGGGGTGGGCATCAATCGGACGGATGTCGGACAAGCTATTCTCCGTGTCTATTCGAAATCTCTTTGGATAAAACTTGTCAGATCGAGTCATTGTCCGAGTTGTCCTTCGGTCCCGAGGAGGGTTTGTGGACAGTCCAAAATCAAAATCTTACCCTAACAGGTACTCTTCATAGAGAGCCCTCATCTCCTCCACCACTACCTGTGGCCACCCTTCACCATCCTAAGCGCTCCCTAAGTACCCCCTCCACTGCCCTGTGTGCTACCTGCATGTCCCTTCCACTGCTGCCTATGATCCTCCTCATGCGTGCTGCTTGCGTACCCCCTCCACTGCCACCTGCGGCCCCCCTCCACCGCCCTGCACATCGCCTGTGGACCCTTTGCCACCCTGCGCGCCATGTACCCCCATCCGCCATCGC
>JAVDBV010010349.1:0-11891 GCA_032619315.1 Piper longum
ATATATATATATATATATATGTGTGTGTGTCATATCGTACATCAGAACAAGCCGTGCAGGCTCCGTGTTCGTCACGCTATTTAGACTTTGAAGGGAGAGAGAGGTGACATACAATTATTATTATTATTATTCCAATGAACGGACACAGAACCTACATTAGTCACGGCCAGCTCACTTCCTGTACTAAAATACATGATAGATATTGACTTCTATTAAGAGTTAATTAATTAGAAGAGTAATTAACAAATATGCATACTATCGTCCAATTTCAAAATCCGGGCATCTTTAAAGAACTTATTTATGATAGCTAATTAGCTATCACACGTTAGGAAGTAGGTACCTCTCTAATTGATATTTATTCGCTGAAATGATTTTTGTTTTGGTTCACAAGAATGAGATGTTTTTGGAATAGAGTCTCTGTTCATCATTTGGCCATGCATTTGGCCACCAAAAATGTTTTTCCTTCAGTAATAACCATTAATAAAAAAGGTGTTTTTCTTATTTTCTTCCTTCTTCTTCTTCTTCTTAGATGTGGCTAAAAAATTATTCTCATCCTAACGACCATTAATCAAAGAACATTCTTTTTCTTTCTTCATATTAGATCCCAAAGTGTGGAATACTTACCATAAATCACTATTTAAGCAATCATATGGTAGAGTTGATAAAATGAATGCTTTATGATCTCCTCTTTTTAATTCTAAGTTAATATTGAAATGTGCAAACATTACTTATCGGTTGATAAAGAAAAGACAAATTAGGGTGAGCTATACCTTTTATATATATATATATATATATATATATATATATATATATTATTTACATCTCTATTTTGAATATTTTTTTGGCTCCCATATAACAAGGTATATATACATGAAAAATACCATGCATGAATAAAATGTTGATAAAAGTTGTCTTTTTTATATTAATATGACTTATTTTTAGTTTTTAAAAAAATATAGGAGTTTAAAACATTTTGAATTTTTTTTATTACAACTATTTTGATAATTAAGATGAAAGTGCTACAATTACTAGATTGATTGAAAAAAAATTAATTATCCTAGTTATTTATTTTTAATTTATCCGTATAAATTTTGAATAGTATGGTAGACTCACTAAATTGCTTCAAGATAATAACAAGCTAAATTTTTAGACTACGATCATTAAACAAAACATTTGAAGAATTCAAAAAGTGAATAAGAGTGTTACTGATTACTGGATTATCCAAAGGTCCATCCACTCGTCAAAATGGGGATAAGAGTTTTCATAATTACTGGGCCATTCAAAGGCCCATCTACTCGTGAAAGGAGCAAGCCTTAACATGATACACCTTAGAACCAATAATTTATTATCGAGTGGATCTTTCCGTTCTAATACTTAATTCAAAAATTATCGGTATTTATCAAAATTGTTCCTATTTAACAAAATGTTGTTGGATCAAATGACAAAATAATTAATTAATAAAAACACAACGAAGTGATAATTTTAATTTGTCTCAAATTCAAATTAATTTAAATGTAAATAATAATTTTGGCTAAATTCAGAGGTAAATAGGTCCAACTCAAACTAAATAACAAAACTCGATTCGATTCATCACCAGTTTTAAAGAACTCCAAAAAATTAGATTTATTCACACAGAACGTATATAAAAGAAAAATAATCGGTTAAAAGGGCTCTAAAACTTAATAAATAATCAGAGAAATATAAATAAGAGTACTTACTTATCCTTAACATAATAAAATTGTTACAAAGATATTTAATGGGTTAGTGATTGGATTAAAATTGAGTGGCTTATATGTTAGTTGTAAGTCTTACAATATATTACTACTCGCATATAAAATACATATTTTATTTTTCTATAAAAAAACATGTTATACACATTTTTAAGAACATAAATTTTGGGGCGAAACTACAGGAGGATCTGAATAAACATAAGCGTGCCGCTTCCGCTGACGTCGGAGGGGTCAACTCTTTTCATATAAAGTTGGACAAAAGGAGACCAACCGACGGTTCCCTCGTTACCGCAAAAACCCTATTTCTCCCTCTCTCTCTCTCTCTCGCTCTCTCCGATTACTCCTCAAACCGTGGAAAGAAGCAAGCCGAACAAACTATACATGCGCACGGTACATTAACATGATATACCAACACAGCAGAGTTGAAATGACATGGACTATAAGTAAATAAAAGAACAAGGTGATGGTTCAGATGATTGTTTTGTCCATAAGGATTTTGATATACCTTGATATATAAAAAAAAGTTTTACATTTTGTTTTTGGGTTTTGGATAAGAAGCAAATTTGAGAAGGGACTGATAACACAGATCATGAATGATTGATATAAAAACCAAATTTGATCGATACTGACAAAGATCGTTTCATTTGTACGTACGTGTTGGTGTTAATTAATCTCGGTTTGACGGGTGTGCCAACACTTAAAGTGATCTCATTTCCTTGTTTTGTAAATCATCGATTAAAGCCAGCAACTCTGGCTGGCAAGTGATGCCCAGGACCTGGACTTGAAAACGAAGATTACAATTTATATAAATATCATCTCGTTAAAACCAGCTTGATATTGACTTTCTTTGCACGGGAAATTCATACTATGTTACTCACTATATAGTACATATGAAAGTTATAAAGGATAGCTTGGCCTAGGTTAAACAATCTACATGAAAATATTGTTGTCATTCACATCGATGCATTTCACAGACAAAAAGTTTCAATGTTTTAATTTACTCAAGCCACCAAGGTCAAACGACTCACAACCCTGCGTTATATATGATTGATTATTAATATTGAAAGGGTGCCATTTTTAATTAGAGGATATGATTAAACGTTTAATAAGTAAGAACGTTAAATGGGAATGAGAAGATAACAGCTAGCACGGATGATAGCTATGTATATAGAGTTCTTGAGCAAATAGTTCATATTTTTTAGTTTCCCCTAGCTAGCTAACCCATGGCTTAATTCATATTGAACTTCGAAGAGGTAGTTGGATGCATGATATACGTGAGAGTCTTAATCACGAGTTGTATGTTATGTTTATAAATGTCACTTAATTGAGCTGCAAGTTGGGATTATGCGACGAGGTTGATCAATATTTGATTTTTGTCTTCTTTTTTCCTTTATTTAGTGGTTTCTTGAGATCTGAAATTTTGGTGGGTAGAGCTACACTAATTTGTTAGTTTATTTTGTTGGGCAGTGGTCTCTGGTTTGCTTCATTGCCAACTCCAATCTACCGAGCATGTTTCATAACACGAAGCATTTTTAACCATAAAGTGTTAAAACACAACAGCACAGGCAGCAAAGAAGGAACAATCTTGTTGAAGGATTCAAGAACTACATTGTTTTTAATTTGTCTCGGATAAAGATGATTAAAACAAAAGGTTCATGAGCAGATTATCGATGTTTGCTTATCGTATTAATTAAGGATTCCAGCTTTGATTTTGAAAGCGTCACCTCAAGGCCACCAGTTGGTTTATCAAATAAAAGCGATTCAATAACAAGAATTAGTCTTCGATACATCTATTGTAACGTGTTGAATCTTCTCCACCCTAGCAAAAGATATTGAACTACAAACTAATTGGTACAACATGGTAAAGATTTGGAAGTCTGTTAGCAAAAGTTCAACGCCTGCAAAGTTGTCCCCAGACCAACGAATCTTCAAATAAGAAACCAGATTCTATTTAAGATGAATGAATACTAAGAACCGGAAAACTACAAACACATCTGCCAACGTACTTGACTTGGATCAGATGCATGCCCCGAAAAGATTCAACTTATGCAGTTAGAATGTTGTTAGAGATATATTTTCAAAAATGAATGTATAATCATGTTGGATATCTTATGAAAACAAAAACTTAGTTAATCAATAGCAAACAAATTAATCAATCTACAACATACATACATATATACACACACATTAAAATAAATAAATAAATAAATAAATAAATAAAAGAGAGAGAGAGAGAGAAAGACAAACATGCATGCACGTAGGCGACCACATGTTCGGGCCCATCTGGATTCCATTTGGCTGCTTTCTCAAGGACGAGACCCTGTGTGGCTCCCACAAGACCAGGTCATCCAAATTTTACGGTGGGCCAACAGAAGGTGCCCAATAGACGGGACTTGTGTTTCGGTCACACGAAGTTTGACCCTTTGTGGTGGGTCCCTCAGACTAAGTCGCGGCGAGAAGGGCATATTCGTCTTTTCGGTGCCACTGGTGGTGTCACCATCGTCGTTGCGTCACCGTCCGTGCCGGAGCCAATCGGAGCCACGTCAGAACTAGGGGAGTCCGTACATGGTGGGCCCGAATAGCCAGCCAATGAGAAGATCCCACCGCGTTTCCAAACGCCACTCGGGCTTGTCCGCCGTGTGGGCCATGCCTGGTGGTGCCGCGTTTGAGATGGAGAGGGGCATATCCGAAATCGGATTGGAATTTTGACCCGGTCCCCCTCTCCCCTAATCCTCCAGCTTTTATGCACATTTTTTAAAGCGTTTACTCCTGACCCGATCCCCCTTATTTCCTCATCTTAATTGAGATAAATAAATGCTCATTTATTTCTCATTTTTTTGCAATTTTATATGAAACAATAGATAATATTTTAAATAATAATTTAGCTGTGATTATTTATCAAAAAATTTTAAACGATGTAACAACCAAACCCGATCCCCTTTTATTTCTTCATCTTAACTGAGACAAATAAATGCTCATGCATTTCTCACTTTACAGCTTTATAGATTAAAAAATGAAGCAATACATATTATTTTAAATAGTAATTTATTCGTAACAATATGTCAAAAAATTTTAAACGGTGTAACAAACAAGCCCAATCCCCTTGTATTTCCTCATCTTAATTGAGACAAATAAATGCCAATGCATATCCCACTTTACAGTTTTATAGCTTAAAAGATGAACCAATGAATAATAATTTAAATAATAATTTATCTGTGACAATATATCAAAAGTTTTTAAATGGTGTAGCAAACAAATGAACCATACTATAATATTTTTATTATAATAATTTGCTAAATAACTGTAGATATCTATCAATACTCAATTAATTATCCATATTAAACTTTACACTTTCATTGACACAAAGACACAAACACTAAATACCCTCAGGAAAGCATTCACATCTTTAAAAACCCCAATTACCTAACCCTGTACAATTACAATCAGCATCACCCTCAACTCCTTTCCATTTCATTTTTTATTAAAAAAAAAACACACACACACACACACATGAAAAAGACAAAAACCGGACCAAAGCCACCAGACCCACAAAAAAAAAAAAAAAAAAACACCAATCCACAACGCGACAGCGACAGTCTCCCGGGAAAACGAAAACCAAAATCCGAATTCCCATTTTACCCTCTCGAGGGGCCCCCACCAGCGCAGGTGGCCCGTCAGCCGCAGCTTTATTCCCCGACTGGCGACGCGGCGTCCGCGTTCCTCGGCCTTCCCTGCCCGGGCATTATAAGCCCCCTCTAGGGTTTCCCCTTCCCCTCTCAAGCCATCCGCCCCCGCCCAAAGGACTAACCATTCCCCAATTTCATCAAACATCGCCTCTCCTCGCCCGTCCAACCCCCGATTCCCTCTTTCCTTTGCACTCCTGGCCACCCTTTTTAAGGTGGATTGCTGTTTATGGACGCCTAGTTTGTGGGATGATATGCCGGCTATGGATTACCAAGGCTCGTCCGTGCCGTTCGCCGGCTTGGGGAGGTCGATCCTGAGCATGAGGAGGGAGCAGGTCCACGCCGCCGACGGCCACGACGGCTGCTCGGGCCAAGAGCTGGAGCTCGAGGCTTTCCAGAAGCAGGTCGCCGATCAGTTCCATGGCCTCGCCGGCGATGGGGATGGGTTCCTGTCTCTGTCGTGGGTCCGCCGCTTGCTCGACGCCTTCCTCTGCTGCCAGGAGGAGTTTCGGATGATGTCGTTCAATTCGAAGTCGAAGCTCTCGAAGCCTCCGCTGGACAGGATGATGGGGGAGTTCTTCGAGCGGAGTGTCAAGGCGTTGGATGTCTGCAATGCCATCCGGAGTGGGATCGAGCAGATTCGGGTGTGGCAGCGGCATTTGGAGATTGTGCTGGTCGCGCTGGGGACCCAGAACAGGGCGGTCGGGGAAGGGCAGTTTCGGAGGGCCAAGAAGGCCCTCGCCGACTTGGCCATCGCAATGATTGATGACAAGGACGGCGCCTCGTCTGGGGTCGCTCAGAGGAACCGCTCGTTTAGCCGGAGCAAGGGCGATCATCGCGGAGGCGGAGGCGGAGGCGGGGCGCATTTCCGGTCGCTCTCTTGGAGTGTTTCGCGGTCGTGGTCGGCTGCGCGGCAGCTGCAGGCCATTGCGAACAATGTGACGGCCCCCCGGAGTAACGAGATTGCGGCCACCGGTGGAATGGCCGTGCCGGTTTATACGATGAGCTCTGTGATGCTTCTTGTCATGTGGGCGCTTGTTGCTGCCATCCCTTGTCAGGATAGAGGGCTCCAAGTACATTTTATGGTGCCCCGCCATTTCGTTTGGGCGCAGCCCGTGCTAGCCCTGCACGAGAAGATACTCGAGGAGTCGAAGAAGAGGGAGAGGAGGAACTCGTGCGGGCTGCTCAAGGAGATTCACGAGATTGAGAGATGTTCCCGGCACATCGCTGAATTGGTCGATTCGATACAGTTCCCGTTGACGGAGGAGCGGGAGATGGAGGTGAGGAAGCGGGTGGAGGAGCTGGCCAAGTTGGTGGAAGCTGTGAAGGAGGGTTTGGATCCCCTTGAGAGGCAGGTGAGGGAAGTGTTTCACAGGATTGTGAGGAGCAGAACCGAGGGGCTGGATTGCTTGATTCACCCCGAATGATGATGTGCAAATTCGGGGTTGTTCCATGACTTCTTAGGAAGATTAATGGCTTGGTGGTTTTGTCATCTTTTGCTGCGATGACATGTAAGTGATCACCTGAGCAACATTATGATGCTGGTAAAGATAAGACGCTGAAAAGCATATTAATCGCCTCCATGTAAAAGCGATGGTGCAAAAACGTGAAGTCTTTGCATTTGTAGCCCACATATAATCTGGATTGGATTGGGATGCCTTCAATCCTAATGACCTGGAAATTATCTGGTGTGTGACTGTCGTCATTTTTTTCTGGATCTTCTATTGATGTAATAGCCCTTTTCCTAGCTGCGGCTCGGGCGAGCATTGTTTGATTTCTGATGTTGTCTGCTCTCTCTGAACCACTTTATAGTGGAGGCGATTGGCCCGTCATTGGATATTTGAAGTCAGGTTTCTCACTGATTTCGCTCTCTTGGCTTTAGATGGCTCGATCAAGCTTCTAGGTATGAAGGCAGAAGCTCTGTATTTTTTAGTTTGTGGATCAAGGAATGTAATGTATATATATCCTCGTACTTTGGCAAGTTTTGTTCTCTGTCATCTACTAGAGGTTAAAACTCCCCATTTGAAGCCCGAGAAACCTGCGTTTGCGCCAACCGTAGCTTTCTACTCCGACTTGGTGTTGAATGTGTATCACTTTTAGTCGCTTGTCATCTACTAGAGGTCCATTCTGCATCCTCAGCTTTAGGCATTTGACCATGCCCAATTTTATATGAGACACGCAGATGCTTAATAATCTTTTCTGCCATAAACATCAGATAACATAGAAACCAGAATGACGTTCTAGTGAAGGAAGTGTTGATCATAGCATGATCTCCACCAAAAGTAAAAATAACATTCAACACTTAGCACAGAATTATGACCTTCACTATGGTCGAGGACGAGAACGGGGGGGGGAAATGAACGATTCTCTGTCGCATTCATTTTTTAATTTTAATTAATGTTAATTTTCAACATATAGTAATAACTAAAAGCTACTACAAAACCACCACCTACTAGATTACAATTTAACAGGAAACCCTAAGGAGCTATGCCCTTAAAAGTTACAATCTTTCGAATCTACCTAATCACATAAATTTACATTGCTTGCCCAATGAATTTTCCCAAATCTAATAATTTGAGCCACTGCCTCGGCTATTAGCAATAAACTTTAGGCAGGATCATGTTTACGGACATGAATGAGAGAAAAAAAATGCATATACAACATTGACCAACCAGTGACGCCAAAAACTTGTATATTCATAGAAATAGCTCAGGTAACGACCACATCACGAACCTTGCGAAGATGTCGGTCTCCAAGAACTCAATATGAGCAGGCCTCCTAATAAATGTATTCAGGTTTCGCCCCTGTGCCGTTGTATCAAAGTTGACATCACATCGCATAAATGTTCGTTGATTAAATGATGTAGCGCGTATCTGATCCAAGCAGTTGTTTAACATATCCATGAAAACTTGTCCTCACTTAGAATAGTCAAAAGATGCTGCCTGGCAAGGTTCAATCCTTGCAGAATGATATGGCACATAACCATCCTGACAACTGATTTCTAACAAGTCTGAGATCCAAATGATACCCCTATTTTAAAGAGTAAGCAAATTAATGATAAGTCAAAACTACAAAACAAAGAAAAAATTTCTCTCCAAGTGGCAAAAAAAGAAATTCATGTTTAAAGAGAACATGAAGCTGGGAACCATAATATTACAAAGCAAGAATGCATAGTTTGGGTGCTACGTAACTTATTTCCTACACATAATAGGTTTATTTGGTTATGTTTATCTTAGGTATGATACTTCTTAGATAAAATAATGTCCAACAAAATAAAAATATGCATATTTCCGATCTGCCAAGTATATTGGTAAATAATCCATAAAGTCACAAATTATTCATGTCTAAACAACTCATGCTAACGAAACATAATTTTGGGAACAAATATACACTATAGTAAATTAGGAAACAATCAATTAAAGGAACAAGATTATAAAATAACGTTAGTTGCTACCCTCCCACCCAACAACCTGTCTTACCACCCCTCCCCCAAGCACTTCTCCTTGTGCCACCCCCACCTTTTCTAACCAAGCCTAACTGTCAAAGGGTCGATTCTAGGGTAAAATTTTTCGCTGTAAATCCTCTCTTATGTAGCATATTCTACCCCCGAGAACATTCAGCTTTCCACAAGTTACACAGTAAAAGATAAACTCCCGAAAGCAACTCCCAAATACCATTAGTACTCGATCACTATCACAACTTAGAGGTTAACTAATCACCAAAACCAATCAAACCCTCAATACTGCTACCTCGATTCAGTCCTAACACTCGCTACTACAAACAACAATAAACCCCCTTACCGATATCCAATTACCAGTAATATTGATAACCAATGATCAACTCTATTGATCACTGCTTTCTACTACTACCCAATATTCTTTGCAACCTCTGCACCTGAGTACCACACTATTCTCGATCAGGAAATCAGCACCCGAATATAAACCTCAATTGAGATTAATCTCGTACTACTGTTTGCACCTTACTTGATCATTCGTGTACGATCACACACACGCACGCTCGATACAATATTCTCAGTTATCAGTACTCCTTACCGCTGTCCCAAGAACCAAGTAGTAACCCTCCTAGTTACTACCCAATCTTCACCAAATACCAATTCTTGTGTTCGGTTGTACCGGCCTCTGTTCTTGCTCGCCCCGACATGCTATAAACTTCAACCACGACCCGGTGCTAAAGTTTCTTGCCTAATTACGACAAACAACAAGCACACACGTATATCTATGGGAACCACTCCCAACCTTATATTAACACAATAATACAAGGAATATAAGCACTCGCTTGGCCTTGTGGACAACCCTAGTAGGCCTTGCCCCAATCCTACTTGTTCACATAGGAACTAACCCGAATCACCCCTCTAACAAGCAATCTTTATAACTACATACCCCAAATCGAAATCCCAAATGAGAACAACTAATACAAAAATTTAACTCAATCAAGCATGAATCAAAATTAGTAAATAAGGCATGTCCAAAGTACCTTAATCAAGCCCCGAAGATCCCTCAAAGTTTGAAGTTTCAATCTCTATACCAAGAAATCGACCATGACAACTTCCTCCTTTTTTTTATTCCTTGATTCAGCCATCTTCTCACAATGGAGACATTGAGAACTCTCCTAAGTCCTCTCAAAGACGTCCTCCCCTCTTGTAATTGATCACCCCTCATGTGATAATCCCATACGTTCAAGGATCCGGCCTATTTATAAAAACCGTTTTTTACTTCGTTGTAAACTCCAACTTAGCTAATAAGAAAGAGTCCACACCTTGTCTAACTCTTCCTAAACGTCCTCTCTAAGTCTAACAAGAACTCAACACGTTCTTAGATGAACTCCTAGGCTCGTGGAAGAACTCCCTAGGCCAAAAAACCTCAACCCCAACATCGAACTCCCAATAGTATTAAGGTTTGATCCCGGCTCCACCAAGAATCTCTTTCGACTCATCAGTCATCCTGGATGTCCAACTCCAAAACTTATCCAAGTCGTCCACGTCCTCCTCCCTGAAGTCTCAACCAAGTCAGAGTCCACCAAGAAGTCCCATGGTCACCAACTAACCCACACGCACAACCGCTACCAGTAATCCTACTTGTACTAAGACTCCTAGTGCAACTAGGAAACCTCGACCAAATCCCAAAACTCCACTTTCCAGCTCTCGGTCATCGCCTAGCACTCGCCAAGCAATCATCTAGCACTCCCGATAATGCTCGGTCACTCCTCTCGGTATTCCCGAGACCAATTCTCGGCATGCTTGGTAATCAGCTCCTAACACTGCCAACAATTCATGTGCTGCTACCGGTACCCACTTCTTGGCATGATCAATCACCACACCTAGCATGCTCGGTAACTCCAACCGGCAACACTCGATCATGATCAGAACTTGTAACTCGTACCCAACATCTTGAGGTTAATTTTGAATCTGATGAACACAGCTTGCTTGGTCCACCCTAACCAATACTCGATACATACTCCTTATGACCCGATGAGCTATTGTAGGTTACTGAACACTATCCTTCACTATACTTGTATCTAGAATCTCGGTAATGCTTGATTCCACTCCTTCGAACCCGATAGCACTCCTAGGTGTTCCGACAACCTCCTAGTATCCATGCTCGGTTGTCACTGCAACTACGATATACGATCACAAGTTATAAGTTGTTTCCACCACTAGGATAGCACCAACTACCCTTTCATGGACTGAGTATACCTAGGAATAACATACAAACCCTAGGTATCTGGGCAGCCCATGTATCAAGGCCATAACACTAACCATCCATCTGGTCATCAGTCATCTCTCCGGGCCCACTAGTCAAGCCCTATCCACCTTTCCTGCTCTTCATCCTAGCTTGGCTCTCCAAAATCATCATCCTTGTTAGAAAGCTTCTGAGAGCTTTCAGGAAAGTTTGGGCAAGCGTATAAGAATATCCCTCCACTAGCCATACTTAAAGATCAGTCAAACTTACAAATTTGCTATAGCATTTTTTAAAGAAATTTTCACGGTCATTTAATTACAAAAAGAAAGAAAAAAAAACGATTTTCAAATCCCCTTTAAATATCTCTTCAAGAATCAACAAAAAGCATATAAATCATTTTGGTGGTGAATGTCATAATTAGCTGATAGCATGGCAACAATCACCGACATGTCACGAACCGATGAACTTTTCAATGCAACAGAATCCCTTACTAGGCAAGAATGAAATATTAATATTTTTTACTACTTAATGTACAAATCTACTAACCTGGAATCCATGTACAAAGACAACCACCTTCAAAACACGATTATTTCTTGGAAGACTACCATCCGATGATTTCAATACTAGCTCAGCTCCAAAATCCTCAGATGCAGTGGAAACTTCATTATGAGCTTGTGGGTCGGCTACAAGGTTTTTATCCGTTGCACGTAGTGGGACATTCAAAACATGACGTTCTACTAGAACAACTGGAATTAACAAAGGGTTACCAAAAATGTGCA
>JAVDBV010010353.1:0-33905 GCA_032619315.1 Piper longum
GGAAGGGTGTCTGGGTCGAAAGGGGGTGGTGAGGGCAGCACGGCAACGGCAAAGTGGAGCGGCCGGCGGTGGATGTGATACCATAATTCTTGTTCACTTAATAACTGAATTAGAAATGTTGCAATCGAGTCGAGTCATGTTTAATATTACGTTGGGTACGACTCGATCGATAAAATAGATTGAAATAAGGTTTTTGGTGTCATGAGAATGAAATACACCATTAAATATACATCAAAACACATCGAACATAAATAAAAGTAAGGAAGTAAATAACTACGCCGAGTTCAAGTGTGTGTAGCATTTATCTGTCCTCCCACAAGAGTAGACTCATGATTGCAAGACCTAATATATTATATTAAAAACATCGATAACAAATGTTACTTGTCTAAAAGATAACTAATAAAAACTAGCAAATGGGTATTCCATTACCCACGAAAACTTATGAAACTTCAAGATTGCCTCACATCGGGCGGTAGGCAAACAAACTTAAGCAAGTGCCGGCTCGCATGTGTGGCTCATAATCATATTCATACATACAACGCTTACGCCCTCACATCTACCATATCAGCCGCCATGACGCTGGAGTCAAAAGGAACAGTTAAGTTAGTGCATACATATATCAGCCGCCATGCCACAAATTTTGGAAATGTGCTGCATTACACGGTACCCTCATGCACTGCACTACCTCAGGGTTTGAAGGAGTACTAGTGTTGTCCATACATATCTCCGTACAACTCATTCTTTTATTCGTGAAAGCCGTAAAAATGCACATATTTTTATAATTGCCTTAAGGAAGAGGCTTGTATCATATATTTCTGAAGCTTCAAATCGAAAACCAACAAGGGATCTCATCCTTGTAGTTTTATTAAACATGCACAGAAAACATAGCTAAATGATCCGACATTGGAGGGATGCATTATAATGCTGCTAATGCCATCCTACATATAAAACACAATTAAACTTGGCACGCAAGGAGTCAAGCAGAGAGGGAGACTCCTACGGACCTGTGTTCCGAGTTCCAAACACATCGAAACATCTATGGCAAGCTCAGACTCCGTAACCTATTGCGAAACCGACTGCTAAGAAAATGCTCACATCTCTATATGATGCATGCTCATGGTATGTGCTCACATCATCAATACCTCCTAATAAACAGACTATTACTAAATAAACATACCCCTAAACACACAACACATAAATCGAGACATAATGAAGAAAATAACTAATAACAAATAATATATAAATATATACATACAATCATGAATAAATAGATTGATAATAAATACATAAACACAATCAATACTCCAACCATAAAATAACAATATCTTATACTATATACATAAATGGCTAAACATGAGTAAGTTTTATACATGCTCGTGTTAGTAATCATATAAATAATTAAATATGTAAATACATAAATATTCTATAGATAAATAAATAAGCAATTATTTAATGTTAATTAATAATGAATAATAATAATAATATCATAGTCAATATTAGAGAACACGTAATTAAATACAATTAGATACATGCAACGAACAAGTAAATAAATAAATAAATAAATATACAATTTAGAAAACATAAAAAGACTAATATTAATAAGTAAATATAATATTAATAATTACAAATAATCATGTAAACTTACATCATACACGATAAACATATTATGAAAAATAAATAAATAATAATGAATATATATATATATATATACATATATATATACAATTTAGTAAACAATAAAAGACTAATATTAATAAGTAAATATAATAATAAAAATAATATATAATCATGTAAACATATATATGATAAACATATAAATAAAAATAAATAAATATTAATGAATAAATAAATAAAAACACTTGTAACATTAAAGTCTACTAAATAATGTGAATATACAGATAAACTAGTGTAAGGGTTTTCAATTTACCGAAAATGGTCGAAAAACAGCTGAAATCGTGGTGAAATGTGGAGTTGAGTCAACCCGTGCGAGTCGAGCCGAGTCAACTTAGCCGAGTCATGTGTGCCTAAGTATTTGATGATAACGCAAGTAAGACAACAACAAAATGAGTTATCAGAATATATGAGTGTATGCTAGATTTTACTTTATTTATTTAATTAAATCGTATAAATATTTTTAGGCTGAATTATGTATTAGGACGTGTTACGTCCAGTTTGGTTGGGTTATTAGTTATAGTGCATGTCATTGATGCACATTATATTTTATGAGATTTTTTTTCTTGTTCTCTAGATTTTTAGAATTATTACAAGTTAGTATTATTTTTTACTCGAGTCGGAGTTGACTCAAGTTTTAATTACGAGACAATCATTCATTTTTTTCACTAACCATTCATTTTCCCCCTCGCCACTTGTTTTCTTATGCCTCACATCTATATATTCCACACTTTTGGCAGTGTCATCATTCAGCCACCACCATCCTTCTCACCCAACTTCTTTCTTCTTTTTCTTCTTTCCCTCTTCCCCACAATCCTTACTCGAGCCGTCCACAACCTCGTTGCCGTTGCCATGTGACTGATGATTAGGCATATAATTTTATCTGATTTAATTATTTAAAATTGATATTTATTAGCACAACACGCTACGATTGGCTAATTGTTGTGACGAATGTCTGATTATGGTTGAAGTGATGATTTACATGATTTGGTTGATAGTGAATGATTATTAGTTATCTAATTAAGTAAAGTAAATCTGAGCATGCTAACTGACTACAACATAACTTTGAAAAATATAATAAAATTTGTATGAATAGGATGAGGTACAGTTATTTCTACACTCATGATTGTTTGACTATTTGATATTGATTGTATTGTATGTGTGATGTTTATGTTAAGTTGATGCATCATTTAGTTAGTGGGCGTTAGCTTCTAAATTTGATGTGTAAGTACAGAGTAGGAGCTTGCCGCCTAGGTGCGTGGACACGCTTGGAGATTCTACCAAGTTCGTTTAAGATTCACTCTCTATTTATTGCCTCATTCTATCGTATTTTGTTTAGAACAGGAAAGAGGATGTGTCGAGTGGTGGTTTTATCATATCCCACTCTACACGGGCCATTTAGCCGATCGTATTTCCCAATTAATAAGCCTCGAGGAGGAGATCCCTCAAGCATGTTTTCGAAAACAAGATCTATCACAAAATGCCTTCAGGCCTATATTATATAATTTCCTACCGAGGCCTATATTATATAATTTCCTACCCAGGCCTATATATATATATATATATATTCACGTTTTTAGTGAGATGTGTGACAAAGGAAACCGACAACCACATCTTGAGATAGGGCGTGTGCTTGTCAATGCGAGCTCTGAAACTGGAAAGAGTCCACTCCATTCTCTAGGGATCCTGACAGCTCCATCTTTGAGTTCCTCAACATGGAGAAGTGCGGAGGTTTATGGGTACTACTGTGCAGTGTAGTCGAGACTTGTGGTGTAAAATGGTACTGAACGTGCATGCCTCTGTACTCAAGGCCAGGAGTAATACGGAGGATGTAGAGGGCTAAGATGAAAGAGAAGGATTTTACCGTGCAAAGGGATAGTTTAATTTGCTAGAAAGAGAACGTTAAGGAAAGAGAAAGTTATGGAAAGGGGATGCTGCCGCCTGAGGGAGATTGCTCCCATTACTGCCCTTGTGAGAGTTCTTGAGGAAGTATATGAGGTTTTTTATTCGACACGATATTCATCTCTTCTATGTCAGATTGATATTAGTTATTTTCAGGACCAGTAACATTTGTTACTGAAGGTTTTCATTATTAATGCAGTTGAGAATCTCGAGGATTGAGCGTTGTGAGGACCGCGGAGGAGTAGTAAAGCCGTTGCACACATGTACCTGCCTCACATAATGAATGGAAATAATGATTTCTAAGCTGTGTGAATGATGAGATTATTTTGTGAAATGCTATGAATGTTTAGCCTATGAAGAAAAGCTAGAATGAAAGTGAAATAAACATGTCATGTTTTGGAATTATATCGATATAAATATTTATTATTGGCATGGATTGGTTGCTCCTATTGCATTTTTAGGAAAGACTAGGTCTATTTTGTTTTTTTTTTTGTTAAAAAAAATATTTATTTTTGAACCTGTTTTCACAGTTATTTAGTTTGTGCACAATAGCATATCATGGCATTCATGTAGGTCCACGTTAGAACCCAAGCATCCCATCCACGCATTGTATACACTACCATTTTAAGATAGCGAGGGGAGATCCGGGTCGGCTTAACCGAAGTCAAGTAGTTTAGCAAACGGTTCCATCGCCAATGACATTTCTGGGCCAGTTCACGGGTGAACCACAACGGGGTGATACATATACATCATGTATACACTCATAACTCATGCTCTACTATACCATAACTGAAACTATTTATGCATGTCGGGCATACTCAGCCTCCATAACATGCTCACATAGCCATCTGGGCCTCATACTCATATTCTTAAAGTTAGTTTTGCTCGAGCTCATTTGAACCAACTCGGTACTGACCCGAACCGGATAAAACTAAAATCGGGTAAAACTCTAACGCGAAAACGGGTTTTTACGGTGGAGTTGGAGTCGGGAGTGGCGATGGCCAAACGTGTGGCTCCCTTGCATTGTGGAGGTTGAGTGGCTGCTCACAAAGTGGGGGACGACTTGGCGAAGCTCCGGCAGAGGTCGGCAGTGGTGCGACGGACGGAGGCGGTGTAATCGGCAATGATCGGGATGGGGATTGGGGAGGGAACTTTGGGGTGAAGCATTTGGTGGCAATCTCGTAAATAAAAGTTGACTCGATTTAGACTCGAGTAGAAAACAATAACTAACTCCTAATAAATTTTTTAAAAATCCAAAAAAATATGGAAAATACCATAAAATAAATACACTTAATAACATCAAAATAACATGTTCTATAAACCCAAATTGCTGTATAAAATGTCCAATTGTGTTATTCGGCATGAAAATAATTTTACGATCAAACACACTCTAATAACTCATTTCATATCATTTTGCTAACATTATCATAATATACTCGGGTACACTTTGACCCTCATTCCTCATAACGCACGACCAGCCTCAGCTTAGTATATGTGTAATGAAACTGACTTGACTCGAATCGATGACTAAACTTGAGTTACGTGTTTTACCCTGGGGGATATTGTAAAACCCCATTTTAGGGTTAGGGTTTTACCCGATTTTAGTTTTTTCCTGTTCAGATCAATATCGAATCGGGTCAAACTAGCTTGAGCCTGACTAATTTTTAGAATATGAGTATGAGGTCCATATGGCTATATGAGCATCTTATGGAGGCTGAGTATGCCTGACATGCATATGATAGTTTCAGTTATAATACGGTAGAGCATGAGTTATCAGTGTATACACGAGGTATACATATGATTTTTATGAGTTAGCGAGGATTTTACGCTTCGATCTAGGTTGTTTCAGCGTTTAGCATCCGTTTGGGATTTTTTAGGTATTTCATTTGCATGAGGCATAGGAATTATGGATCACTCGATCGTGCCCCTATGGGCCCATCTTAATTGAGTTCACGGTTCAAGGCCCATTTAACCTTCTCACCTTGATTCCCATCTATAGAGTCAATTTTAGGACTTGAGTTAGTTTCGACTTTGGACGGTCTCGATCTGAGCTTTCCATCCATATGTATATTACATACACCCATAGGTTGGTCCTACTAGACCATGAATTGTTGGACGTTTAGATCGTGCCACGTGACAAGATCTCAGCCATCCACATCAGCCCTGACTTCACCATGTAATATTTCAAAGAATTTTCACAATTTTAGAATTTACATGCTCTAGCGCCGCCACCACTTTGGCTCAACGCTAGCAAGTTTCCACCTTGCCCCCGGCCACTGGACCTCCTTGCAGCCGGTTATCAATCAATGCCCATGATCGCCACCAGCTCAGCCGCACAACGTTTTTGCCACCGCCACCCTTTAAGGCCATTTTTTGGCCACGATGACTATCCTCTGGTGAAGTCGACTACGCCAAAAGCTTCATCTTGCCAAGATCTTCATTTTGAGACCACCCACGCCACCGCCATGGCCGTGATCGCCTTCGGCAACATCGATGCACCCAGCGGTAATTCGCCCCCTTTCCTGCTGTTTTTCGGCCAGGGATTGGCCTGACTTCGCTGATCGTTACCACCAACACCTCCCCCGTGACACCCTCCGTTGATTTTGATTGGCGGCCAACCCAGCCACACCACCATAGGCATTCTCTAGTGATAGGCCCTGCTGGCCACCATTTACCAGTTTGCTGGTGAATGCGTTTGCCGCCTGCATTCACGTCTACCTGGCCATGCCCAACGCCGCTAGTCCAGTTCATGTACGCCCAATTTACCCAACCCATTTTCCAATTAACCCAGACTAGGTTTGTATAGCCCATTTAGTTCGGTCTGGTTCAACTCGGTTTGGTCCGCTTCAACTCATTGTCGGACCATTTTCATCTTTTTTTGCACCTTTCCGGTACTTTGAGAACCTCTACGTTAGTTGTAATGCATATTAACATGATCTAGCATGATTGAATGTTATAATTTTTTCTATATTTCTTATTTTATTTATTTATTTATTCATTATTATTTATATATTTTTCTTTATATGTTTATCATATATGATGAATGTTTACGTGATATTTGCTTTTATTAATATCATATTTATTGATGAATACTAGTCTTATTATGTTTACTAAATTGTATATATATATATATATATATATATATTTATTTATGTATTTATTTATTTGTTTATTTTGTGTATGTTATTATTTATTTGTATTTAATTATGTATGTTTGCATTGTATGACTATGATATTATTAATATTCATGATTAATGAGTATTAACTAATTGTTTGTTTATTTATTTATTTATTAAATTATATATGTTTATTTATTTATTAATTGATATTTTACTAACACGAGTATACCCATATATTTAAATAGTATAATTATATTATTATTTTATTATTAGAGTATTGTTCTTGTTTATGTATTTAATATTTTTCAAATTATCTATAAGTGCATTTTCTTATTTATTTATTTATTATTATGATGTCTCGATTTTGTGCCACATGTTTAATTATAGGTATGTTAGCACTGTTTTCTTTATTAGGAGTATTGGGAGCACACACCACGAGTAAACATCATATAGATACGTTAGTATTTTACTTAGTTGTGGGGTCCGAAGTAGGTTTCAAAGTCCGAACTCGCAGGAGATGTGCAGATACGTTTCGAGCTTTGAAAATAGGTCCGTAGGACTCTCCCTCTCTTCTTGACTCCTTGCGTGTTAAGTTTAATCTTGTTTTATACATAGGGCGGCATCGGCAGTGTTTTATCAGATCCCTCCGATATTGTGCCTTTTGGCCATGTATTTTACACATGATTAATAAAACTACAAGGATGAGATCTCTTGTTGGTTTTCGAACTTAAGCACCAGAAATTTATGATACAAGCCTCTTCCTTAAGCATATTATATAAGTATACACTTTTTTATGGATTTCATGAACAAGAGAATGAGTGGTATGGAGATATGTATGGACCGCACTAATAATCCTTCAAACCCTGAGGTAGTGCGGTGTATGAGGGTAGTACGTAACGCAACACATATCCGAAATTTGTGGCACTAACTTAACTGTTCCTTTTGCCACTCGAGTATCGTGGTGGGTGATATGGAAGATGTGAAGGAGTAAGTGTTGTATGTATGAATATGAACATTAAGTATGCATGCTAGCCAACACTTCCTTAGGTATGTTTGCTTACCGCCTAGTGTGAGGCAATCTTAAAGTTTTATAAGTTTTCGTGGGTAATGGAATACTCATTTGCCAAATTGTATTAGTTATTTTTTGGATCAGTAACACTCATTACTGACATTTTTCATATAATATATGTACGCTTTGCAAATCCTGAGTCGACTTTGGTGGAAGGACATATAAATGCTACACATGCTTGAGTTAAGCGCATTTATTTCTTTTCTTACTTTTACTTATATTTGATGTGTCTTGACGCGTATTTAATAATGTATTTCATTCTCATGACACCAAGCGGGTTGTTTCGATCTATTTTATCGATCGAGTCTTACTGACCATCAATTTTAATCATGACTCGACTCGATCGTAACATTTCTGATTCAGCTCTTAGGTGAACCAAAACCGGGGTGTTACAAGTTGGTATGAGAGCTATGTCTTGGTCGATTACGTTGGAAGACTTTTGTTTTGAACAAGTGTGTGGAGCTGTCCTTAGCTAAGATGACAGTTTTTCATTCGGTATTTTTTTTTAGTGTTTATAGAAATTATGAGATGGATATGAGATCATGATTTCAGTAGATTCTAGTATTTGATCACCATTGTACATGTCTCCACTATGATCCAGACACCCTCTAAATCAGGCACACAAGGTAGAATAGCCTAAGTCGAGTTAATAGTAGCTACCTCTGGGAAGATAGACACATAGGCATAAACATGCCAAAGACAGCAATGGGTTCACAATGTACATGATCAGGATCAGGCTTCATCACTTGGATAGCACAACCACCATCCGAATAGCACTACTATCATCCATGATGAACAACCGCCATACGTATATTGCACTACCGCCGATCGAGTGGAGTAGTTATTGTGGAAATAAGGGCCAAGTAGGTACCTCACCCTACATGCGAACAACTACTTGTGGATGTTCTTAGCCTTACGTAGAGACCATAGGTCATAGTTTCAGAGCAGAGTAGGTCAAAGATTGAGTACAACTACAGTAACATCAGCCAAACAAAGGAAAGTTAGGCATACTGGAACATGATTGACTTCACCAGCCATCTTTCATACCATCGCTTTGACCTGACATCCTTAGGTCAAATCTGTATTGAAAGATAGTGTTAGTGATAGTCTTATTGGGATCACTAGACAATGTTAGTGAGTCTTCAGTGATGTATATGGACAGAGTTAGAGAACATGATAGTATGATATCCATATGGGATCACCACAGTGGTTAGATTGTTCAGTCAACATGACAACATACGTGTGACCCATAGTCAAGGTACACAAATCAGATGGTTAGCAGATGATTAGATACGCAGTTTCATTTAGAGTTTGCCCCAGCTAGAGAGAAGTGTTTAACTCATATTAGATTTTGGGCATAGATGATGGGTTTAGTTAGGAAGCATCCATTAGGGAGATAGTGTTTACCTTGTGCTTCGCCAGCATGATTAGGTCATTACCTTGAGACATATGATTTAGCCTTGCCCCGAGTATAGAGGTACCTTCATGGTGTTTGTTGTTTAGTGCTCACATTGTAGGTAGACGATGGCAAAGCATTATGAAGGAGACAACTTCACCCCATCTTTGGAGCAATGCAGACAAAATATTCAATCAAACCAGACCTGTAAAACCCCATTTTTGGGTTAGGCTTTTACCCGATTTTAGTTTTTTCCTATTCAGGTCAGTATCGAGTTGGTTTGAGCGAAGTCAAGCCAACTCGAGCCAGAATAATTTTCAGAATATGAGTATGGGACCCAAATGGCTATGTGAGCATGTTATGGAGGCTGAGTAGGCCTGACATGCATATGATAATTTCCGTTATCATACTGTATATAATGAGTTATCAGTATATACACGAGGTATATATATGATTTTTATGAGTTAGCCAAGATTTTAGGCCTAGATCTAGGCCGTTGCAGCATTTAGTATCCATTTGGGATATTCAGGGTATCTCATTTTCATTCATTATAGAGATTTTGGAACACCATTTTATGCTTCTGTGGGCCTAGGTTGATTGAGTTCACGGTTTGAAGCCTATTTAGCCTTCTTGCCTTGATTCCGACCTATAGAGTCACTTTTAGGTCTCGAGGTACTCTTGACTTTGGACAATCTCTATCCGAGCTTTCCATCCATATGTATATTTCATATACCCATAGGCCCCATTAGTCCTGAGTGTTTGGACGTCCAGATCGTGCCGCGTGGCAAGATCTAAGCTGTACACTCATCCTTATCTTCACTATGTTATACTTCCAGAGATCCTTCACGATTTTAAAATTTACACCCTTCAACACCGCCACCACTTTGGCTCACAACCGATGAGTTTCTGCCTCAACCCCGGCCACCGGACTGGCACCCCTATGACCGCCTCATGACCGATTTTCCAGTCGTACCTCTCACGACCACCAGTGTTGCCGTAGTCGCCGTTGGCGATGGAATTTTCACAACCTGCTTCTGTAGCCGCCGCCGCCATACGAGCCATTTTCTGGCACCGGCGAGCCACCACCGACCCATTCGACCAACTCCAAAAATTCATCTCACTGAGATCTACATTTTAAGGGCATCCACGATCACTGCTTTGGCCGCGATAGCCGTCGACAGCGTCGCCACACCCGATAGCAATCCCGCCCCCTTTCTTAGCCGTTTTCCGGCCAGCCAGTGGCCGAAATCCACTGACCACCACACCAAGATGCTCCTCGCCGTATGGGTCATCAATCCCGACTAGCGGTGACCCCAGCCATGCCGCTGTTTGTGCTTTTTGACGACGGGCACTACCACCCTCGTCCTGCCCGTTTACCTATTCACGTTCGCCTGCTTGCATTTGTGTCTGTCTGCTTGCATTCGCATCTACCTACCCCCGCTCGCGTCCATCTGCCCCCGTTCACGTCCTCCTGGTCATGCCCGAGTCGACTAGCCTATGTCCATTTCCATATCCACGAGCCTAGTCGACCCAGCCTAGCAGTTTATTTAACCCATACCATGTTGACTCAGCCCAATCCGGTCTATTTCAGCTCGGTTCAGTCGATTCAACTCAGTTCCACTTGTTTTCAATCATTTCTTGACCATTTTTGGTAATTCGAGAACACCCTTCTTAGCTTAGATGCATATTCACATGATTTAGCATGATTGGATGTTATGTTGATTTTTATTTATTTATTTATTTATTTTTATTTACATGTTTATCATATATGATGAATGTTTACATGATTAGTTGTTATTATAAACATTATATTTACTTATGACTATTAGTCTTATTATGTGTGCTAAATTGTATATATTTATTTATTTACTTGTCCATTTTGTGTAAGTTATTATTTATTTGTATTTAATTATGTATTCTTATATTGTATGACTATGCTATTTTTACTTTTCATGATTAATGAGTATTATTATTTATTTGATTGTTTATTTATTTATTTATTGAATTATTATTTATTTATTTATATGTTTACTAACACTAGTATATGTTGATATTTACTTGTGTTTACTCATATATTTATATAGTATAATTACATTATTATTTTATGATTAGAGTATTGTTCATGTTTATGTATTTATTATTTATCTAATTATCGATGAGTGCATTTTTTTGTTTATTTATTTATTTATTATTATCATGACTCAATGTTCGTGCAACATGTTTAGTTATAAGTTTGTTAGGAATGTTTTCTTTATTAGTATGTATTGATGATACAAGCACACACCACGAGGAGGCATCATATAGAGATATTAGTATTTTACTTAGTAGTTGGTTCCGATGTAAGTTTCGGAGTTCGAGCTCGCCGTATATGTGCAGATATGCTTAGAGCTTGGACCACATGTCCATAGGACTCTCCCTCTCTGCTTGACTCCCTGTGTGTCGAGTTTAACCTTCTTTTAAACATAAGATGACACCGGTGGCGCTTTATGGGATCCCTCTAATGTTGGGCTATTTAGTCATATTTTCTTCACATGTTTAATAAAACTACAAGGATGTGATTTCTTGTTAGTTTTTTAACTGAAGCTCTAGAAATATATGATACAAGCCTCTTTCCTAAACCTATTATACATGTACGATCATTTTTTAGGATTTTACGAATAAGAAAGTGAGCGGTATAGAGATATGTATGAATCACACTAGTACTCATTCAAACCCTGAGGTAGTGCAGGGGATGAGGGTACTACATAATGCAACACATTTCCGGAATTTGTTGCACTAACTTAACTATTCCTTTTTCCACTTGAGTACCATGGTGGGTGATATGGAAGGTGTTAAGGCATAAGCGTTGTATGTATGTATGATTATGAGCCGTGCATGCAAGCCGGCACTTGTTTAAGTATGTTTACTTACGCCCAGTGTGATGCAATTCTCAAGTTTCATAACTTTTTGCGGGTAACAGAGTACCAATTTGCCAGTTTGTACTAGTTATTTTTAGACTAGTAACATTCGTTACTGTCGTTTTTCATATTATATATGTAGGTCTTAAAATCCTAAGTTGACTTTGGTGGGAGGACGGATAAATGCTACACACACTTGAGCTCAACATAGTATTTACTTTCTTACGTTTATTTATATTTGATGTGTTATGATGCATATTTGACAATATCTTCCATTCTCATGACACCAAGAGGGTTATTTCGATCTATTTTATCGATCAAGTCTTACTGACCAACCATATTAAACATGAATTGACTTGATCATAACATTTTTGATTTGGTTAACCGAAATCGGGGTGTTACAAGACCACGCTGACCAAATACAGGGACACAAGTGTATGCTCATCTTAACTAGAAGATTTGCTTGAGAGTCTACCACAAAAGTAGTAATCATGTGAGTTAAGATTAGTACTATAAATTGGTATGGGATGACAAGTCCCACACCATTGAAGAATAGGCAAGACACTGTCAAACCTCAGTATGAGTTCATGTATACTTGAGAAGAGATAGTGGTTCTTTGGGTCGTTTGAACCTCATTCGTTTGGAAGTGCATGACTAATACAGTATCGAGAAACACACGTCTACTGTTAGTTGATTGAACTAGGCCACTTAGGTGCCATCTCTTAGACTCATCATTGATTGGCTATTCGATAGGCTGGCCACTTATGGCAGAGTCCAATCATGATGATCTTAGAGGCATGTCCATTGACCTACTCATATCTTTGAATCACCCAGTATCCTATATAGAGTTTCATTACCCCACTGTGACTCAGACAGATATCCTTACATGACCACAGATAGAGACATGATGTCAGATTATCTAAGGATGAGACACCTCCTAGTTAGAGCCCTAGAGCAGTATGACTAATTTTCTAGGAGAGATTCAGTCTCTTTCCATGTGACTAGATATGTGAGACAAAGTCAAGCTTTCACCTGGGTATTTTCACATTCACCGTTCCAGATATACTAGTCTTACCATCAGTTTAGTAGATGGTTGAGATGAGAACATATTGACTAATGCACATGTCATAGACCAGATGTAGACTCCGCAGTTCTATACAGATTATGTTTTCATACACCTTGAGACGTGCTATGCATGTACAGGTGTTCTTGTCATCATTCCATCACAGAGAGTTCCTTCAGTAGCAGTTAGTGGTTGTATAAATAGTTATGAGAGTCATAGCAGCTATCCTTATTCCATTATGGAACAAAGTGAGATATTTGATTTAGGACCGAGTTAGTTAGGACCTGGTGAGTAGTCCCGTTCCTCTTACAAGGACACCTGAGTGTTTGATATAGACTGGCGATAGCGAACCATACTACTCATTAGCATATACTCTTATTTGGTTCTAGAGTTCACCATATTCTAGTAGGACTCATAGGACATCCTAGTATAGCCGCAAGATGTGGAGTAGAATGCCTTGAGGGTACACGTAGTTGACCTGCGCATTGATGAGGATCAGGGAAACATGAGTGAACCTTATGCAAAACCTAGGCCTTTCGCCCGGTGGTTTTAATTTTCGTCGGTTGTGTTCTGGATTGAGTGTCTTACCTAGCCATTTTGACACATATTTATGTATGGTATCCAGGTATGTATGAGTTGACCGGCTTTAGCCTCCTTCGACATTCGGTACGTCTATTTGGATGCATCACATCCAGCTTTTAATTTTGGTCCAATTTAATCATGTATTGTTAGATGTTAACACCTTGTCCCTCGTGTGTCTTTTGTGTGCTTGCCATGTGTTTCATAACCTTTCGAACCGTCCCAAACACTTTTGGTACCTACAATTCAATTCCCGAAGTGGACCCAATCGCTTTAGGATAAAAACCCTAAGTTTTTGGGTTTTGAGATAACCCAACCCATATCTTTTTAGCTAACCCAAACCATATATCCTTATCTATCTAACCCATACCACTATTGGTATGACACCCATACCTTTATAGGTAGGCACACATACCTCAATTACATCACCAAGCCAACCCATACCTCCATAGAGCCTTGGCCTTCTTCTTCCTCCATAGAGCACCAAGCAACCCCCTCTAGGTTCCTAGCATCCTTCGGTGGTAGGCTTTGAGGTAAAATGCCTCAAGACACCTCTCCATGGTCTTCACTCGTTCGCATGAGGTCTGGGCTGCCACTGTTTCTCATAGTTAGATGTGTATTGCTTGTATGATTCCATGAATTTATATAATATTTTTATGAGAAGCTTAAGCACCCATTAATATTATTTGGACATGTGAATAAATAGATATGATGTTTACAATGCACGTAGGCCACTGATACACACCATTTCAGTATAAAAATCATATCTTGCCATTTTGATATTTTATTTTCATGATTCTTATTTTGTTAAACTCACAACATATAGATCTACAAGTTTTGTGTTTGGTGTTTTACCAGCCATGCCCTAGAATTTACATGTATGGGGGTAAAAACGGAGGAAAGATGATGACTTGGACCGTGATAATGCTATAAGCGCGCGTTTCTCCAATTTTTACTCTCTAACCTTGTAGGATCTTTTAATGCACAGCATGCCATATTTTTCATGGTACTTTTATGAGTTCTTGGTAAAATTCTAATCCAAATACAATCACTAAATAATCATGAACATAACCCATAAGTATGCCTTGTATTTCCTGTGTGTTTATGGAGCACAATCTGTGATTGTGTGATATTTACGCCATGAATTTTAAATAATATGATACCTCTCTTATTTTATACTTGAAATATGTAAATTTTGGGAATAGTTAAAAATCATCTAGATATGTTTTAGAGGTGCTTACCATGATGGTGTAAAGATGCTAGGTGAAAATCCTAGTTTTTCACTCAAATTTTAAATTAACTTAAAATAGGTTAACGGTGTTGGATTTCATTAAAACTTGTTCCACACCTTACCTTGTCTCAGATCACTGTGACCAATTTTGGGGCCATTTGGGTAGGTTCTCAATTTTATTTATAAATTTTCAATATGTTTGGGTCCAGATAGCTCTAGAAACAGCCCATCCAATGACCAAATTTGTAAAACCCACTTAGGCTCATTTACAAAGTAAATTTGATTATTCATTTACTAGGATTAAGATACGTGTGTTGGCTAACTAGGCCTACTAACCCAACCCCATTTGGAGTGCTCTAGCCCATGAACCAATAGTTACAAAATTGGTGTACAGTACAGGAACACTATTCCATCCCTTATGGCGGAGATTAATGGGCCTTGTTCCCTTTGATTGGCCCATGGGCCAGCCATGGTGGAATTTATCTACAAACCTTAGAGTGTAAGGGACAACCGATCCAAATGTCAGCCTATTTGGACATTGTTAGGCCCATCCAAAAAATCGTCCACTAAGTGAACATGAAACCAAAACCATAACTAAGTTACCTAATAAGGTTTAATACTTTGCTTAGGACCTAGTTAAGAAAATTAAATGATGTTAAGTGTTGACCTTGTGAGGAGGCTTTGCCTCATTTTGCATGCCGATGTGACCTGATTCTTATTTGGTTCCATCTCCATGCTAGGTATCATGGGTGAACTCACCGACTAGAATACAGAGCTCAAGTCATCCAGGCCTGTAGGACTCTCTTAAGTACGCACATTTTTATAGATACAAACCTCTTCCCTATGCCTATTATATAAGTACGCTCATTTTTACAGATTTCACGAAATCAGAGAGTGAGGGGTATGGAGATATGTAAATTGTACTAGTATCCCTTCTACCCTTAACTGGTGCAACATATGTAGGGTATTGGAATGCAGCGTGTTTCCAAAAATTGTGGCACATTGCTTCCGAGCCAAATGGGTACTATGTCGGGTGAAATATGGAAGATGTGAGGGCGTAAGCTATATATGAATGTTTATATGTTTGTAAGATGCCTCTTTGTAGGTAATTATGGTATGATATGTGGCCGCATCGGCCTTCGCTTACAACCCTATATGATTCTGGAAGTTTGTAGAACTTTTTTGTGGGTGTTTAGATACCGATTTGCAAGAAATGTTATGTTCTTAGTTTGTATATGACCAGTAATCAATTCTTTGATTGCTTATGTTTATCTCTAATATATGTAGGTGTTTAATCTTTTTGACCGGCGTAGGCGATGGATCAGACAGCTCATGGAGGGGAATTTCGTGTTGTATTTGTGTTAATTACCAAGTTAATATTAAATTGAGATGTAGCATGTTACTAGAATAATCCTTGAAGTTGCATGAGTTTGTATGTTTCGGGATAAGTCATTTGATTGTTGTTGTTCACGTGTGGTGAAAACACACTTTGGGGCACTCTATCTTTTGGAAGGTATAAGGCTAAAAGTCCTAAACACGATGAGGAGATTACTAGGTATGCGAAACATATTTGTTGTAGCTGTGTGAGTTTGTGATAAAGAAACATGGGTAGGAGGAGCATACGGCTCACACCGCTTGAAGACCCATGTGAAGTCCAGGTTTTAGGGTTTAATGCCCTCACATCCGATGATGGTGTGTTTAATTATTTTATTTTCTTACACATGTAAGGTATGTGGAACAAGTAACCATGACCCCTTATTCAAATTCCTTGCATTCATCCGCGTATAAGAAATTAAGAAATGTAACGAATCATTTGAACTAAGTAGTAAGAAAAGGTTCATGTCACAGCATTCAACCTCAAAATATAGCCGAGGTGTGTCGCTTATGCAATTTAGAGTGAACATGAGTATTTTTAAAGTCACTAGTCATGATCGTAGGGGAGGTTCTGCCTCTGTTGTGGCTAGGGGTGATCATATAGAATCCTGAAGTTTAAGAGCTTCTCTATGTTAGTATGAATCATTATGCATATGTGATGAAACCCTATAAGGTTGCCTTTCTTAAGCCTCCTTGAGGGTTGAGATTCGTTTCCACAAAGTTCTATAAGAGTAGTCCAACAATAGTTTTTTAAATTATAACATCACACTTCAGCCCGCCTATTGCACTTCAGCCGACCCTTGGACCGATAAAAAATGGGTCTTACAACTTGGTATCAAAGCCGACTTCTTAGACTATTAAGACGTTAAACCTTTGGAATGCGTCGTGTAAGGATGTGTATGTTGTTTAGTATGATTGTATGCTGATGAATGTATGAGTGTATATGTTTACGTATAGTTACCCCCCATGAGCCGATCCATAGCCTTGCCAACAAGTATGTTTTACTTCCTGTTTGCATGAAGTATGTGTTGTTGTATGTACGTATAGTACAAGGATGAATATTAATGACATTGATGATATTTGACAGTTACATGGAGAACAACCCGACTCGAATTAAAGTCGCCTTATGAATTTGAAGAGTCTAGCTTTAGTCCTAATAATATAAGATTTGAATGCACCTTGAGTGGTGCGAAAGGAAGACTAAGAAATGGTGGAAGTAGATAAGTTCTTGCTCCACTATACAAGGAATGATAGAGTGAAAATCCCAAACGCCCATCAAGTTGTCATTTTCTTCTCATCTCCTTCTCCTCTTTCTCTCTTTACCCCCTTCTGACGTCCCTTTTTCTTTCCTCTACCTTCCCATGTAGTAATCTAAAAGAGAGAACTTACTTATGAATACCGCGATTATGACATTAGGTAGGAAGGGAAGATTGACGGGTTTATATTTGGCCTTGTCACCTTATATGATGATTGAAATGATAGAGTTACCCAATTAGGGATTTTTCAAACTAAGTATGCAGTTAGATATGTAGCTATATAACCGAGACGCTAGGCCTGAAGAAACAATGTGAGGCAGACTAAACGACGTGTGGACCCCTCTCCTACATAACACCATTACAATCACCCTACAGAGCACCTAGAAATGGATGAAATGTGTGCAACCCTATAAAGAGTTTTGAACCTAGATACACGCTGAGTAGCACAACAACCAACTGAGTAGCACAACCTCCAACCAAGTAACACAATCGCCAACCGAGTTGCACAACCACCGTCCAAGCTAAGTCGCAAAAATTGGCCAATTCCACTCGGAATTGGCCGATTTAAATCAGATCGGAGGCTTTCCGACTCAAGAAATCACCTAAATCGATTTTCATGTAAATCGGTCTATATATCTTTGTTAGTGCCAGGTTCACCTTCAACAAGTATGTTCTGCAGTAGAATGGTTGATAGTAGTATGACCTCATAGTGATGTGTTAAGTGGCACATCTCATTGGTGTTTCAGTTCACTAGCGATATGCTTGGTAACATTAGTATTGATAGTGGAGAGGCTTGATAATAGAATCACCCATGGTAGTGCATTCAAAGAAGAATATTACAGTAACTCCTTACGCTGCATGTGTGTGTGTGTAGCTGTTTATATGGCTTCATCACGGCCTATGTTTGTAGAGTGTATAGCCCCTTAGTTAAATTCGGATGACAGACTTTAACTAAGTGGGGGAGGTTGTAAAATCGAGGCTTTTCACCTGGTGGTTTAAATTTTTGTTTGGTTGTGACCTAAAGCTTTCTTGGCCATTTTGCCACGTATTTATGTATGGTATCTAGGCATGTATGAATTGTCTCCTTTGACATTCGGTATACTTGTTTGGATGGGTCATGCCCGACTTTTTACTTTTAGTCCAATTTAATTGTGTATAGTTCGATGTTAAGACTGTGCCTCTCGCATGTCTTTTTTATGTTTGCCATGCATTTGATAACCTTTCAAACTGTCTTAACCACTTTTGGGACCTCCAGTGCAATTCATGAGGTGGACCCGATAGCTTTAGGGTAAAAACCCTAAGATTTTGGGTTTTAAGATAACCTAACCCATACCTTTTTAGCTAACCCAACCCACACCTTTTTAACTAGCCCAACCCACATATCCTTGTCTATCCAACCCATACCCTTATTGGTATGATACCAAAACCTTTATAGGTAGGCACCCATACCTCTATGACATCACCAAGCCAACCCATACCTCTATATATATATGACAGCCATACCTCTATAGGTTGGTGCCCACACCTGTGACATCACTAAACCAACCACCATTTTTCAATAAAATCCACCCCTTCCCTCCCCTTTTCACCATTTCTCCTTTCCTCCTCACCTCCAACCACTTTCTTCTACTTTCCTTGGCCTTCTTCTTCCTCCTTGGAGCTCCAAGTAACCCCCCTTCACATTCCTAGCATCCTTGGGTGGTACGCATTGAGGTTGGATGCCTCAAAAGACCTCTCCTTGGTCTTCACTCGTTAGAATCAGGTTTGGGGTGCCACTGTTTCCGGTGGTTTGATGTGTATTGCTTGTATAATTCCATGAATTTATTTTTATAATATTTTAATCATGTATATATGAATATCAGGGGAAGTTTAAGTACACATTCATCTTGTTTGGACATGTAAATAAATATATATGATTTTTACAATACATGTAGGTCACTAATATGCATCATTTCAGTATAAAAATCATCCATTGCCATTCTAATATTCTATTTGTAGGATTCTTATTTTTTTGAACTCAGAACATATCTATCTACAACTTTTCTGTTTAGTGTTTAACCTTCCATACCCTAAAATGTTCATGTATGGGGGTAAAAACTGAGGAAAGGTGTCGACTTTGACTGTGATAGTGTTATGAGCGCTCCTTTCTCCAATTTTTACTCTCTGACCTTGTAGGATCTGCTAATACACAAAATGCCATATTTTTTATGGTAATGTTATGAGTTCTTGATAAAAATTTAATCCAAATATAACTACTAAATAACCATGAACATAACCCACAAGTACGCCCTGTAATTCCTAAGTGTTTATGACTTTGAGCATAATATGTGATTGTGTGATATTTTAAGCCATGAATTTTAAACTAATAAATATTGTAAAATTATATGATACCTCAATAATTTTCTATTTGAAATATGTAAATTTTGAGAATTGTTAATAATCATATAGATATGTTTTAGTGGAGTTTACCATGACAGTGTAATGATGCTAGTTTTCACTACAGTTATAAATTACCTTAAAATAGGTTAACGTGTTGGATTTCATTAAAACATGATCCACCCCTTACCCTCTGTTTCAGTAACACCATGGCCAATTTTGGAGCCATTTGGGTAGGTTCCAAATTTAATTTGTAATTGTAAATATACTAGGGTCCAAATAGCTTTAGAAACAGCCCATCCAGTGACCAAACTTGTAAAATAGACTTATGCTTTTTTACATAGTAAATTTGGCCTATCGTTTTCTGGGATTGGTCTATGTGTGTTGGCTAACTAAGCCCATTGACCCAACCCCATTTAGAGTCCTCTAGCCCATGAACCAATAGTTACAAAATTGGTATGCAGTACAGGAACACTATTCCAGCACTTAGAGCCGATCTTAATGGACCTTGCTCCCCTTGATTGGCCCATGGGGCAGCCATAGTAAAATTTTCCTACAAACCTTAGAGTGTAAGGGACAAACCCATCCAAATTTCAGCCCATTTGGACATTGTTAGACCCATCCGAAAAATCATCTGGTAAACCCATTCATTTTAAAATGCTAAAATTGATTAAAACCCACTAAGTGAACATGAAACCAAAACCATAACTAAGTTACCTAATAAGGTTTAATACTTTACTTAGAACCAAGTTAAGAAAATTAAGTGATGTTAAGTGTTGAGCTTGTGTGGTGGCTTTGCCTCGTTTTGCATGCCAATGTGACCCGATTCTTATTCGGTTCCATTTCCATGTTAAGTGTCACGGGTGAGCTCACCGACTAGAATACGGAGCTCTACTCACCCAGGCCCGTTGGACTCTCTTGCTTCACCTTTATTTTGGCTCTTGAGTGGAACGTTTAATCGTGTTTTAAACAATAAGACAGTGTTGGCGGCACTTTTATTGGATCCCTCTGATACTGGCCATTTAGTCGTATTTTATCGTATGTTTAATAAAACTACAAGGATGAGATCCCATGCTGGTTTTTGAACTAAAGCTCTAAAAATGTGTGATACAAGCCTCTTCTCTAAGCCTATTATATAAGTATGCATTTTTTTACATATTTCACGAATAAAAGAGTGAGTGGTATGAAGATATGCAAATTACACTAGTACCCCTTTTACCCTTAAGTGGTGCAATGTATGTAGGCTACTTCAAATGCAACGCAATTGCTGAAATGGTAACACATTGCTTTCGAGCTACATGAGTATTGTAGTGGGTGATATATGGAAGATGTGAAGGCATAAGCTATATATGAATGTTTATATATTTGTAGGATGCCTCTTTGTAGGTAATTATGGTATGATATGTGGCTACATCGGCCTTCGCTTACAACCATGTATAATTATGGAAGTTTTAAAACTTTTCGTGGGTGTTTAGATACCCATTCCCAAAAATGTTACAGACCTGGAATTTTGATGAGGCACCTGCAACTATGACATACGACCTTAAGATGAATGAAACTTCTCGAAAACCTTACCTTTGTGAGCCAAATATGCTCACACACTATCTAAGTTGATGTTTTATTTACCATAAATAGAATTCTCATTTATATAGAATAATATATGTGGAATTCAAGAAGTTGCTACATTTAATTTTATAAAAAAGAATATGATCACTCATAATTATATTATTTGTGTGAGAATGAAAAGTAAAAAAGTTGACTATAAAAGTAATACAAATGAGTCCCAATTCCAAAATTTTAATAAATAAAACTTATATAAAACCATTGTGTCGGTACTTTAAAGGTTACAATTGATAATTTATGATATTGATTTTTAAGAATTAATTTAATTAAATATTATTTATTGTTCGTTATAAGATATACACAACCCTAAACAAAATAACCCAATTATTTTTTTCAGGGTTTTACAATCTCCCCAGCTTGGAAATATTCGTCCTCGAAAGTATAATAGGGTCATAATGAAAAAATCGGGGTTAGGAACTTTTATTAAACATGAGTAGAAAATATGGTTAAATGTCTCGAAGGATCCAATAAAATACCGCCGATGTCGTCATATGTATAAAATGTGTTAAACTTGACCCACGGAGTAAACAGAGATCAAGCAAATGGAGAATCCTACATGCCTATGATCAAGCTCCAACCTACGCCTGTCTTGGTGTGAGAAGCTCAGATGTAGGGATGCATATGATGTAATAAGAAAAGAAAAGACCACTGGAATACAACCAAGGGCTCCTCTAGAGGACTAGTTGGGGAATCTAACCCTCAAACTGGAACTTACCCCAACAAATCTCCAACCACTCAGTATGAGACTTAAAGAATAAGAACACTTAAAGAATAAGAACACTGCACTGAATTCCCGTCAGCAATACAACCAAGGGCTCCTCACGAGGACTACTTGGGGTATCTAACACTAAACAGGAATTAGCTCAACAAATCTCCAACCACTCAAGTGTGAGACTTCCCTTACTCATCGATTAAACATCGCAAAACAGTAATTAAATAATAAGTTTGGGTAGGGAATACTAATAATAAACCTCTAGAAGGAAGAAAATTTTTTGTGGATCTTTTGTTTTGCAAAATCCTTTAGGGTTATTTAAAGGTCGACTAAATAGCCCGATATAAGTGGGTTATGAAAAAAATGCAACAGTCACCAGCTAACTAACTGAACATTTGTTGATTCGAGATCCAGCTACAGGTACTCATGATGTGGAAAGATAGAATATGGAATCTAAAAAGGAGTTTACTAACCTTATACCCAAGTGGGTGCCAAAATACAGATTTTTCTCTTTGAGTGATCGTTATGTAATCCTTCTTTATTTTCATTCGAATTCTTGACCTCTCTCAACATCTCTCTCAATTTGGACCCTAGAGTGGTAGAACTTGGTGAACCTCTTAACTAGTCCTATGCTATAAAACAACACACCCAACCCATTAGAATAACTTAAAAGAAGAAGCAAGTCCTAAACAGACATTGAATCTAATCTCCAATAAATCTATCGGCAAGCTCAAGCCAAGCAACATATAAATGAACCAAACTCAATAGCAAACCACCGGTAGATACGATGCATGAATGGGAATACAGATCAAATCAAGTGATTAATGCAACATGTATAACAAGGTAAAGATCCAATTTAAAACAATTCACTAAACCCCAAATAAATAATCCAAGCACACCAACATACTTCATTCATGTACCCAATTATGAGAATAATAAAAAACAAAATATTGGCACAATTTCCAAAATCAAAATAAAATAACGTGTCAAAATCATTAAAATAATGATAAAAAATTATTATCTTCTAAAATGCAAATAAAAAAATATGTAAGGATTTCATCAAATACCCTTATTTAAGATCAACACGGAAGGAAAATGTTAGAAAATACTTGCAATTTATTAAATTATATATTAATTAATTAATAATAAAAAATATCCAGTAATTAATTAATATAAAATAGAGACAATAAAAAATTATGAAAATAATATGACATGATGTATGAACTATAAAAACTAGGGTGAAAGAATTGCCAATTTTGGAGTTCAAATGAAGGAGATTGACTGACAAAAGTCAAAATTTGGAAATTACCAAATAGTGTCAGACGGTTAATATAGGGATAAAGAGGTATTTGGTAATTATCAAAATACATGCTAAAAACCACCAAAAGTGTTTTGTGTTAACCAAAGTATTCATAGTAGGAGCTAACTGTAAGAGTCACCATATGATATGAAACCCCAGTGAATTATCGTCTTAAGCCTCCTTGAAGATTAAGATCCGCTTTCGTAAAGTTTGTATGCCGGCGGTCCAACAAATAGTTTTCCGAATTATAACATTAAGATTCAGTTCATTCATCGGGCCGAATTGAGGTGTTACAATCAGAGCCCGGGATAGTTCCAAACAACAACAGATGTGTTCACTAAAAAGAAATTAAGTTTCTTAAATTGTTTCACTTAGCGTCTGTTATTAATTAGAACATTAGGTTCTCAACCAAAGTAAAATAAAAGGCAATTATGGAAAATTGGCTACAAGGCAAAAAAATAATTTATTCAAGCAAAACCACTGTACTCAAATTACGCTTGGAGCTTGGACCACAGGTCCGTAGGACTCTCTCCCTCTCTGCTTGACTCCTTGTGTGTAGAGTTTGATCGTATTTTATACCTAGGACGGCATCGGCGGAGTTTTATCGAATCCCTTCGATGTTGAGCCATTTAGCCGTGTTTTATACGCAAGTTTAATAAAACAATAAGGATGAGATCCCTTGTTGGTTTTTGAACTTTAGCTCCAGAAATTTATTATACAAGCCTCATCCCTAAGCCTATTATATAAGTACGCGTTGTTTTACGGATTTCATGAATAAGAGAATGAGTGGTACAGAGATATGTATCGACCGTGCTAGTACTCCTTCAAACCATGAGGTAGTGCGGGTGTATGATGGTACTGCGTAATGCAACGCAATTCCGGAATATGTGGCACTAACTTAATCGTTCCTTTTGTCATTTGAGTATAGTGGCAGGTGATATGGAAGGTGTCAGGGCGTAAGCGCTGTATGTATATATGATTATGATTATGAGCCATGCATGCGAGCCGGCATTTGTTTAAGTATGTTTGCTTACTGCCCGGTGTGAGGCATTCTTGAAGTTTTATATATTTTCGTGGGTAATGGAATACCCATTTGCCAGATTGTATTAGTTATTTTTCGGACCAATAACATTCGTTACTGACGGTTTTCTTATAATATATGTTGGTCTCGCAAATCATGTATCGACTTCGGCGGAAGGACAGATAAATATTACACACACTTGAGCTCAACTTAAGATTTTCTTTCTTGCATTTATTTATATTTGATGTATTTTGATGTTTGTTTGACAATGCCTTCCATTCTCATGACACCAAGAAGGTTGTTTCAATCTAGCTGATCGATCGATAACATTCATTACTGACGGTTTTCTTATAATATATGTTGGTCTCGCAAATCCTGTATCGACTTCAGCGGAAGGACAGATAAATACTACACACACTTGAGCTCAACTTAAGATTTTCTTTCTTGCATTTATTTATATTTGATGTATTTTGATGTTTGTTTGACAATGCCTTCCATTCTCATGACACCAAGAAGGTTGTTTCAATCTAGTTGATCGATCGAGTCGTACCGACCGACAACTTTAAACATGACTCGACTCGATCGTAGCATTTCTGATCCGGTTCTTAAGTGAACCGAAATCGGGGTGTTACACCTTGTCATTCTGATGTTCTATTAACAGGATTTTTATTTTGTTGAAATCAGAACATATATATCTACAACTTTTATGTTTGGTGTTTTGCTTGTCATGCCCCAAAATTGGCATGTGTGGGGGTAAAAACTGAGGAAAGGTGGCAACTAGGACCATGATAGTGTTATATCTGCTCTTTTCTCCAATGTTTACTCTCTGACCTTGTAGGTTCTATTAATGCAAAGCATACCATATTTGTCATGGTACTTTTATGAGTTCTTGGTAAAAGTTTAACCCTAATATAACCACAAAATAATTGTGAACATAACCCATAATTACGCCTTGTATTTTCTTTGTGTTTATGACTATGAGCATAATCTATAATTGTGTGATATTTTAGGCCATGAATTTCAAACTAATAAAATCTTGTAAAATTATATGATACCTAAATAATTTTCTAATTGAAATATGTAAATTTTGGTATTGGTTAAAAATCATCTAGATGTGTTTTAGATGTATTTACCAAGATAATGTAAAGATGCTAGGTGAAAACCATAGTTTTTCACTCCAGTTTTAAATTATCTTAAAATAGGTTAAGTTTGTTGGATTTCATTAAAACTTGGTCCACACCTTACCCTTTGTCTCACTAGCACCGTAACCAATTTTGGGGCCATTTGGGTAGGTTCCCAATTTCATTTGTGAATTTTAATTATGTTAGGGTCCCGATAGCTCTAGAAACAGCCAATCTAGTGATCCAAATTGTAAAATCCACTTAGGCTAATTTGCAAAGTAAATTTGGCCTATCTCTTACTTAGATTAAGCTACGTGTGTTGGATAACTAGGCCCACTTACCCAACCCTATTTTGAGTCCTTTCGATTATGAACCAATAGTTACAAAATTGGTGCCCAACACATGAACATTGTTCCAGCCCTTAGGGCCAAGCTTAATGGGTCTTTTTCCCCTTGATTGGCCCATGGGATAGCCATAGTAGAATTTACCTACGAACCTTAGAGTGTAAGGGACAACCCATCTAAATTTCAGCCCATTTGGACATTGTTAGGCCCATCTAAAAAAATCATCTGTTAAGCCGATTTGTTTAAAAACTCTAGAATTGATTAAAACCCACTAACTGAACTTAAAATCAAAACCTTAATTAAGTTACCAAATAAGGTTTAATACTTTACTTAGTACCAGTTAAGAAAATTAAGTGATGTTAAGAGTTGATCTTGTCTGGAGGATTTGCCTCTTTTTGCGTGCCAATGGGACCCAATTTTTATTCGGTTCCATCTCCATGCTATGTATCACGAGTGAGTTCACCAACTAGAATACAGAGCTCCGCTCATCCAACTCCGTAGGACTCTCTTGCTTCACCCTTATGTTTGGGCTCTTGAGTGGTACGTTTAATCATGTTTTACACGATAGGACAATGTGAGCAGCACTTTTATTGGATCCCTCCAATACGGGGCCATTTAGTCGCATTTTTTTATATGTTTAATAAAACTACAAGGATGAGATCCTTTGTTGGTTTTTGAACTGAAGCTCTAAATATGTAATATACAAGCCTCTTCCGTAAGCCTTTTATATCAGTATGTACATTTTTACGGATTTCACAAATAAGAGAGTGAGTGGTATGTAGATATATAAATTACACTAATACCCCTACTTCCCTTAAGTGGTGCAATATATGTAGGGTATTGCAAATGCAGTACATTTTTAGAAATTGTGGCACATTGGTTTCGAGTCACATGGGTATTATGGCGGGTGATATATGGAAGATGTGAGGGCGTAAGTGATATATGAATGTTTATATGCTTGTAAGTTGTCTCTTTGTAGGAAATTATGGTATGATATGTGGCTACATCGGACTTCGCTTACCACCCTGTATGATTCTTGAAATGCTATATTAATAGTCTCTACAACTTTTTTGTGGGTGTTTAGATACCCATTTACCAGAAATGCTATATTCATAGTCTCTACTAGACTAGTAATCAATTCTTTGATGGCTAACATTTTTCTCTATTATATATAGGTCTTTAGTCTTGTTGACCAGCGTAGGCGGATGGATCAGATGGCTCGTGGAGGGGGATTTTGTGTTGTATTTTTGTTAATTACTGAGTTGATATGAATTGAGATGCAGCGTGTTACTGGAATAAGCCCTGAATTTGTATGAACTTGTATGTTTCCTAATAAGTCAATTGATTGTCGTTGTGCACTTGTGCTTTATATATCATTACATTATCATTGAAATGCAGACTTACTTTGAGGCACTCTAACTATCTTCTACAAGGAATAAAGCTGAAAGTCTTGGAATGCGATGAGGAGCTTACTAGGTATGTGAAACATATTTGTTGTAGCTGTATGAGTGTGTGATAAAGAAAACGTGGGTAGGAGGAGCGTACGATTCACACCGCTTGATGACCCATGTGAAGTCCGGGTGTTAGGATTCGATGCCTTCGCATCCGATGATGTTGTATTTAATTATTTTATTGTCTTACACATGTCAGGTATGTGGAATAGGTAACTACGATCCTTGTTCAATTTCTACGCATTCATCCATATGTAAGAAATTAAGAAATGTAACGAATCATTTGAACTAATTAATAAGAAAAGGATCATGTCATAGCATGCAACCTCAAAACTATAGCCAGGGTGTGTCTCTTTTGTAGTTGAGAGTGAACATCAGCATTTTTAAAGTCAGCACTCATGGTCGCAAGGGAGGTTCTGCCTCTGTTGTGGCTAGGGGTGATCATATAGAATCCTTAAGTTTAAGAGTCTCTCTATGCTAGTATGAATCAAGATGTATATGTGATGAAACCCTGTAAGGTTTCCTGTCTTAAGCCTCCTCGAGAGTTGAGATCCACTTCCGCAAAGTTGTGCAAGAGTAGTCCAATGAATAGTTTTCCAAATTATAACATTGCACTTTGACCCGCCCTTGGACCAATAAAAATGGAGTGTTACAACTTGGCATCAGAGCTGACTTCTTGGATAATTACGACGGTGAACCTTTGGAATGCGTCTTGTAAGTAAGTGTATGTCGTTTAGTATGATTGTATGTTGATGAATGCATGAATGTATATGTTTACATATGGTTACAATGTGTTATGGTACCCCCCATGAGCCAATCCATAGCCTTTCCAACTGGTATGTTTTACTTCCTATTTGCATGATTTATGTGTTGTTGTATGCATGTGCAATACAAGGATAAGTATGAATGACATGGATGATATTTGATAGTTACATGGAGAACAACTCGACTCGAATTAAAGTCACGTTATGAATATGGAAGAGTTTAGCTTTAGTCCTAATAATAAAAGACTTGAACGTACCTTGAGTGGTGCTAAAGACAGACTAAGATACAATGGAAGGAAATAAGTTCTTGCTACACTATATAAAGAAAGATAGAGTGAAAATCCCATATCCCCATCATCTTGTCATTTTTTTCTCATCTCCTTCTCCTCTTTCTCCCTTTACCCCCTTCTGACATCCCTTTTTATTTCATCTATCTTCCCGTGTAGTAATCTAAAAGAAAGAAGTTACTTATGAATAACACAATTATGACATTAGATAGGATGGGAAGATTAACGGGTTTGTGTTTGGCCTTGTTACCTTATACAATAATTAAAAGTAATAGAGTTACCCAATTAGGGAGAACTAAAACAACGAGTACAAAATATGTGTAGATTTTTTAAACTAGAGTATGCAGATAGATTTGCAGCTATATGACCGAGACGGTAGGCCTGTAGAAACCATGTGAGACAGACTATTCGAAGTGTGAACCCCTCTCCTATAGAACACTGTGACGGTCACCTTTATGTGGAGATAGATCATAAAGCACTTAGAAATTGATGAAATGTGAATGGCCCTATAAAGAGTTCCGAGCCTACATATATGCTAAGTAGCATAGCCACCAACTGAGTAACATAACCGCCAATAGAGGAACACAACCACCGACCGAGTAACATAATCACCAACCGAGTTGCATAACCACCATCCGAGTAGCTCAACCATTGACCGAATAGCACAACCATTGACAAAGTAACATAACTACTAATCGAGTAGCACAGCCACCATCCAAGTAGGTGTACTACGGTAGGTTAGTAATAGGTTAAATAGTTGTCCAAGTGCACAAAACGGTACAATAGTTGCATATAGCAAGATGATATGACATGAACTACAGATGAAAACCTAGGTTGGTCTGACAACTAACAATAGAGTAGAAGTAAGGATAGTGTTGTATTGACAACTTGATGCCCCTATGTCTGTGCGTTTAATTTTAGCTCGCAGGTATGTAGAAGGGGTAACCACCCCTTGTGTTATGCGAGTTAAGTTCAACATCTTCATAAAAATAAGTATTACCTAACGTCAATGTTGGAACTAAGTATAAGAAACGAATCATGCATCCACATCTTTTTAAACTCAATCTCTTAGCTGCATTGGGGGTGTTTCTTTCGTGTAGCTCGCAATGATCATCTGCGTTATATAAAATCACCCTCTTAGTTTCTAGGGAGGTGCAGCCTCTCCCGTGACTCGGAGTGTTCATGCTAGAATCTTCCTTAAAGTTAAGGACTTTCCTAAATTAGTATAATTCAGCATGCATTATATGAAATCTAGTAAATTGTTTGTCTTAAGCCACCTTGAGGGTTGAGATCCTCTTCCATAAAGTTCATCCACGATAGTCCAATGAATGGCTTTTTGAATTATAACATCAAAATTTAGTCTACCCTTGGATAAAAAAATAGGGTGTTACATAAGTCATCTCTTCTAAAGTGGTGAACAAAAGTTGAATATTTATAATCCATTTTCACTAATGAATAGGATCTTACCCTTGTAAGTATTAGATATGAGACTACATTGAGGGATCTTGCAATCCACCCACCTTAAGAAATTCTATCGTCAGAATTCCAACACTTGGCCAATGGTTAATAGCCGAACCTAAGTCCGGTCCAGCCCATCATCCAATACAGAACTACGCTAGCCCTGATACCATTTATAATGACCAAATCTAAAGTATAATCTAATGGGTATAAGTCATATATTTAACTATGGTTAACTGAAATTAAAGATATATAGTCTATTCCAAAATAAGATCTTACCCTAGTAGGTGTAAGATGTAAGACTAAGTTGAAGGATCTCATATTTAAAATGAATTATACGCACAATTTGATTTTTTTTAATTTAATTTTTCAATATACACTACAATTAATTAATATATTCTCAACAAGAATAATTGATAATTGTGTAATATTTGATAGTATATTTTAGTTTTAATTAAAATATTTTAGTTTTAATTAAAATTCTTATTTATTTTTAGTTATTTGAAGAATGATTAAATGTAATTTGGCTAGAATTAGATATCTTAACTTGGTTTAAGAATATTACTTATTTTTACTAATTATTTTTAAATTTTCACTAATATTTTGTTCCTCAATGAGGGTAGTCGGATCTAGGCAACCGCCCCTCCCCACCCCCCTTTTTTATTTTTTTACTTCGAGTATGGATTGGCCGCTCCATGGTTGGGCGGTAGGCAGATCTTTTTGCCCCATAGTTGGGGGAATTGGCTCCCATTAAGGGGCGGTAGCCGGATTTTTTCACCCCATAGCCCTTAGAATAAAGTGCTTAGTTTTTTTTCGTTTCCATCATGTTTCAGTCTTTCTTACATTATGATCAATTCAGGCCCAACAATAGTTTTGTGGACCATTAAATATTTACCTAATTTGAAATTACTAATAATAAGAATAATAATATTATTATTATTTATCATGTAAGTGATAAAGTATAATTATACCAAAATTAAAACTTTAAAAATATTAATAACTTAATATATTTATAATATACTACTCAAATTCAATTTATTATTTAATATAGATATTATTATTACTAAAGAATTGGAGTATAATTCTACCCAAGTTATGAATTTAAAAATATTGACAAATTTTAATAAATTTATAATTATATTAATTGAATTAATTTTTTTTATTGTATATATACTTAATTTAGATTTTTATAGAATTTATTTATTTATTTATTATTTTTATTATTTACTTTCAAGCAAAAACTTGTAAGAATAATTCTATTCAAATTTAAAATATAAATTCCATTTAATTATTAAAATTTTTACTTTTTAAAATTAATTACTTTTATTATTATATTTTTTGTTAAAATTTAATAAATATTCATTATTTTAGTTTTAAAATAATATAGTAATATTTTTTAAAATTAATTTTTACATTCTTGATATATATTTTATTAATATTTTAAACATACCCCGCGCATTTCACGTGTGATCCCATTTTCTTATAACTTACTTTGATCTTTCCACTGTTTGGTAATGTCAATAACATGTCTCTCTTTCATGGTAAAAAGCAAGTTTCAATATGAAGTCCAGAAAGTCTTTGCCTCCCTCACCTTATCCATCATACATAATATCTCATTATCGGTCTATGAAAACTTTCCTGTCGCTCTGCAGCTCTCTGGATCTTTCAACTCTTAGATCTACTCGCAGGTATGAACATATTCATGTTTGATTGCTTGACAAATACATGGAATTTTTACTTCATATCAATGGCTTCATGTTAATTCCCAAGAACTTTCTCATATAAACTTTAGAAACAATGACTTTCTCATATCGAGGTATTCTGCAAAAGATTTGAGTTAAAAAATAAGACCATCCACGTAAGCTCATTTTTACAATCCGATTAGTGGTCCTGAGTTTTAAATAATGTTACAATCCGATTAGCTCAAAAATCTTTCTGATGTTGGTCTTCGAGAAATAATGTTAGTAGATAATTATATCATTGTGAATGGATGATCTCGCATCCCTATAAGTGGTTTATCCTTTTAAGTCAAAATCATCCCCTTCAATCCAATCCTTGTTTGATTAGTAGAAAATCCCCCAAATAATTAATTAGTCTTATATCCGATATCTATCAGATTAAGATCTAGTAAATTAGTAGAATGATGCTTCCAATCTTCAATTTTGGTTAAACACTTTTAAAGAAATTACATGGCCATTAGTTAGCACTTAGACATCTATCTTAATATATAATAGTAGGCAAAACTTTCAATGAGAGTTCACAAAGCACAAAATGTGAGATCCAAACAAGTAATAATACAGTTGGTTGTTTACATGTGTCTCATTTAGGAGTCAAGCAATGGTAGGGGTGGGGTGTAAACGAGCCGCGAGCCAAGCAGTGATGGTTTTGAATTCGACGTGATTTTTGGCAAGCATGTTTAAGCTTGTTTGAATGCTTGACCAGTTTTGATGCATTATGGGTTGAGCTGAGCTCGTAAAAAAATTATGGTATTTGAGTTTGGCTCGTGTTTGGCTTGCTATGTTTTCGAGCCGAGCTCGAGTGGAGTAAATGTTTATTTTTGGCTAATGCTCGACTTATATTAGATCAAAATTTTCTTTCCAAAACTATATAAGTTCAATGTGACCTCAATAATATTGATGAACTGAGTTGAACATAGTATTTTTTTCGAATTTGAACACATCGAGCTGGAATTTCGAGCCAAGCACTCCTTAGCTCAAGCTATGTTCGTTGTTCAATGAGCTACAAATTTCAAGCCGGATATTTTTTTAAACACGAAATTAACGAGCACGAGTTCAAGCCGAATCGAGCCGAAAGTAAAATGCTTGCAAGTAAGTTTGGCTTGTTTACACCCCCAACAAATGGTTGTTAAAATAGTTGTTAAATAGGTCCCATATTGGATTTACGTGACTTTTAATTCATGTTGGATATATATTATACATGAATATTAGATATTAATGCAAGCCTTAAACACGTGAAGGAACTTTCAAACTTATTTCTGATCTAGGTTTTTTATAATTATTTCTAAGAGAAGATGTATATGGATAGTTAGAAGGGGGCTATAAAATGGCTCATAGTCTCCAAATATTTTGACGATTCATTTCATACATTTTATATCTCATTATCCAGAGCCTCCTTTTTCAAAAAATTATACACATTAATTTAGAATATATATATATATATATATATTACCAAATGGGAGTAATTAGTCTTTTATATTTAATTTAATTTATTAGTTTAGAGGTATATAAAAAGGTTCATACTTTCTAAATATATGTATGATTCTTCTCACACATCCCATCGTTGGAAAGCTAGACTCTTAATCTATGAAGATCATACTCGTTCATTTAGAATATGAATTCCAACAAAATCGGAGTAATAAATTCATTTTGTTAAATTTATGACTTTCTTCTTTTTATCTTTTAAATGTAGGAGAATTTTATGATCGTTATTTTAATATTCAATTTAAAAGATACTCCCCAAAGTACGAAGTGTGGTTCTTTTTTCACATCTCATCATCAGAAATGTTACATTTGATTTTATGCATCAATTTAGAAAATCAACATTTACAATAGAGGAGTGAAAATGCTTTCAATTTAATTTATTAAAGTCTCCTCTTCTTTTATATTTTAAAAAAAGTTTGGAGATTTAAATTGAAAATTGATATTAGTATTAATCGATAATTTTTATAACATTATTATTTAGTTTTCAATTTAAAGCTCCATACTCTCCAAATTTTTATATTATGATTTACTGTACATTAACTGATCATGCTAAGGGATAAATTACCAATAGAATAACAAAAATTGACAATTGAAAAACTTCCACAATTAAATTTAACTTTTAATTAACTCAAGAATATTATTTTGGATATATATATATATATATATATAT
>JAVDBV010010387.1:0-22701 GCA_032619315.1 Piper longum
ATATATATATATATATATATATATATATATATATATATATATATATATATATATATATATATAAGCCTACAAAAACAAGATGAGACAAGGCGGGCCAGCAGCTCTTTAGGCATGGGATCAAACCGACAAAACCAGATGCCGATTCAAAAGCTTTTCTCTAAAAAAGTGAGTAACAATGTGGTTAGTGATTGATTTACAAGCACTAATCTTTTGGTTTGAAGGTTTCATTAACAAATAGGTAATGAGAATTGAATGGGATGGAACAAGTGGGCACAAATTAATTGAGACCATTGAAGCTCCCATTTAAAATTGGAGGGATTAAAATTTTCAAAGCACTAATCTTAGAATAATTATTATGGGTCGATGGCGTGCTTATCGCTAATTAAACCGCCCTATCACAACCTCCAAACTTTATCTATCATATTCACCTTGTTTTGGCAAGTGTTATGGTTCTTTTAATTCATGATACAAAGTGGGAAATATCTTAGCATACATGTATAGACATAAGAATTAACATGTATAGACATAAGAATTAATAATCAGAGATGAACTGGCCGGTCATTTCTTATGGTGAAATTTTCTGAAACTGAATTAAAAAAAAGAACAAACAATAATCAGAGATGATCAATGCATGACTAAGGTTTAAGACTTAACATGAAATCAAACCCATTATGGGTAAAACATGTAATTAAATAGGAGAGTACTTGACGTGAACAGATCAGCTCTTATTACACATGAGAACCAACATACATGAAATCCCTTATTATAAAACTACTTCTAATTATACAAATCATCGTCAGTGTGTACTACTGTCCTTCAGATCTTGAGTTAAACTGTAGCTAAACGGACTTAGTACAAAGACTAGTACATGTTGAGTGACTGTAATTACATCAATTTCGTTATAAAGAAAGCCTAAGGATCAACATTACTAGTTATCTACGATGTTGTTTGATTGTGAGTAACACAAAGGTCGGCCATGGAAATCCATAGTTTATCCTCATCTTCATCCATTTGCCACAAGGAACCATACCCAGCATCCCATATCACTTGAGGTTCCATAATCGCATCACAACAAGGACGACCCATACTCGTGTTTTGTCCTCCTTCCAAAAGGCCAGTTTCAATACGATGTATACTAGTGACTGCATCGAACGAATCAATTTCTTGCCAAAGTTGGTCCATGCAACATGAAGGTGGCGCTCCTCCGAGTGATTCCTCATGACTTCCAAAAGCAGCACTAGTACAGCCAGCTCTTTTGACATTGCCAATGTCGGCCATGTCATCTTTTAAAGGAGTGGTGGGTGGAGATACATAACACAGAGAAGACGATGAAGAAGATGCAGAAAGTTTCCTCTTCCTTTCTTGAGCCTTTTTCCTCATATGGGTCCGCCAGTAGTTCTTGATCTCGTTGTCCGTTCGCCCCGGCAATCTTCGAGCTATCCTCGACCATCTAATTCAATTAATCAACAACTTCATTGTTCATATATGCTCATGATCATGCAAGAACAATTACAAAGATTATAGAGAAAGTTTAAAAACTCTAACTCAACTTGGCCTTTCTTTAGTGTTGAGTACTCACTCAAAGCTTATACAGAATACTAATGTTCCAATGCAATAGATAAAGATTAATTAGTATTGAATTACTATATAATTAATCTCAGTACTCGAGACTTAAAATCAACAAGTATGAATAATCTAGCTACTTTTTTTTAAATTTAGATTAATTGGTTAATAATGAATTACTGTTGTCGACTAGAGTCATCTATGTGAATTTCTCCGGAAAGTGATCTCGAATCGACTTGAAGAGTTTTCCTTAATCAGCCCAGTAAACTTTTTGAACAAAAATGGAGTTTTGAAACTAAGCCCAGAAAATTTTAAAGTTTAATGTTCATTTCGACTAGCAATTTGGAATCGAAAATTTAGATCTTAGAGGAAGCAAACCTGTTTCCCCAGCGAGAGTGGAGGTCAAGAACGAGCTTCTCCTCTTGAGGGGTGAGCTTCCCACGCTTGAGCCCAGGGTGCAAGTAGTTGACCCAACGAAGCCTGCAACTCTTACCTGTTCTGTTCAAACCTACAACAATGGAGCTAGAGAAGTTAAACAAAAAACTGGGCTCTCCAAGCTTCGCACTCGGAGAATTCTCCCTACAATATTCCATACAAGTACACGTTCGGATCATTGGTATGATCATGAACAGGTTGATCTAATACCCCGCCGTCCCCTCAAACCTGATACTTTGGCGATGAAATCCCATCGCCTTTCTCCGAACAATCCCACAAAGCAAGCCAGTTGGAGGTCCTCTTGCTCTGTCCATGGCCCCTTTCTTGTTTCATCACCAGCCATCATGTATACACTTACCAAGTAGTATATATCGATCTAGTTGATCCCAGCTCCTCTTCTTGATCAGCAGCAGCAAGTTGGTCGATACCAAGATGGAGAGTAGTGATCCGCCTCTTCCTTTGTTGGGTTTTTGGCTTCTATGCATCTCTTATTTATATAAGCTAAGCGTTGCATGTCGGACCTGGTGATGTCACAAAATATTTCTCTGTTAAGCTACCATTTTTTTTTATAAAGATAGAAGGTGGATTTATATATGATTGATACTTGGCCATGTATAGCCATGGATATTGTCCTCATCTTTTTCACTGTTGATGCCACTAACTCGCAGCGGTTCCACGTCCGTGATCTATCATTCGTATGTTTCGAATATATGATCTAGCACTGGAATTTATATGGACATTGAAATAGTAAAATTTATGCTTATGTCTTTGCCTATAAAAAGATCGTAAAATAAATTTGGGATAGGTTATAATACTCAATCACATTAAAATATATGTAAATTATCATAATTATTATCTCCATGTAAAGCATAGTTGAAAATTTTCCCAACATCATGAATAAGTACTTATTACATATTACTATCACTTCCCCAATTAGTTTTACAGGACTAATTGTTAGCACTTAAATCTTACATTAAATTTAGACTCTGTAGAAAATTAACTCTTTAAAAAAAACGTTAATTATATTGATATGAGATAATGAGTTTTTGATACATGTAATTTTACAAAGAAAAGAGGAAATTTTTGAGGTACATGCATGTTACTTGTCCTATGAAATATCTCTTTAGGGTCTTTTTGATTATCCTAAAATCATATTAAGAAATGTAACACTTAGAGATAAAAAATTTCATTGCGTTTGATTGTCAAAAAATTTAGTCAAATTTTTTTTATTTTTCAGTTAAACCAAGTTTGTAAAATTCTTATAAAGTAATTTTTTCTTATGAAAATAAAAAAAGTGAGTAAAATTTTGAGAAATACACATAGGTAAGAAATATTTCATTTTTATCTTATTCTTCTACTATCCAAAAATATAAAAGAAATCTTTCAAATTTTTTTATCATTTCATTTCATTATAATATTTGGATGTCACGAGCCGGAGAGAGTACTATTTTTGCAAAACCAACAACTTTAGCCAAAGGACCCAAATTTAATCCACTTGTATAATTCTTTTTGCCACACTTCAGTTCTAGCTCGAGCTAAACCTACCACATTATTTGAAGAATTAAATAACAGACATGGAGAAGAATTCTAGATTTTAACCTAGTTAAATCCCTTAAAGTGAAAACCCTCGTTTGCACTGCAGATCCGAAGATAAATGTTCAAACTTTGGCCCAATTACGAGCCAAAGCTTATAACCCGATTCGATACTCCAATTGCAACTTCACACCAAATGCCCCCAACCCAATTCCTCCAAACATAAACCACACCTTCATAGCAGGTTCAATCGTCCTACGTGCAACTATTCATTCTCATGCACATCATAAACAGTATCAAACAGTATCAACTGTGACCAAGAAATGACAGCATTGCACCGGGCAAAAGCAACAGCAAAATTCAACCACACACGCAAGTACTTGCTTCAAAGTTACAAGTGACGGTATGTAGTGCCCTCTTGACTTTGGCAATCCAAAGGCAAGAAAAGTGGGGAAAATGGAAAGCATGGGTGATGCAAAAAAGGAGCAACTAAAAGAACTACGAGACAAGTGTACTGGTAAAAGCGCATAGTACTAATCTACACCATCTCGTTCTGGGCTCACCAAAAGCTATGCACAACTACAAGAACTTTCTGATAGCGATATGCACTTCTCAATGACATTACATAATCAACAATTAACAATAGTAAACCAAAAGCAATCAATTTGCAATCCTTGGTTTAACATATTATCACTTCTTTTTTTGTCCGTTCGAGCTATCTATCCTCTAGTGACCCTTCAATCACAAATGGATCAACTTATCAAATGCATGATGTACGCAGCCTTTCTTGCAGACGTCCTTAGAACGAGGGGAGAGGCATTTGCTGCTTGCACATATAACATATAACTTGCATTACCTTCATAAAAAAATCTTTGGAAGGAAAAGTGTGCAAGCCACAGACGATCATCTCTTAATTTATTCAAAGATATGAGATCAAAATGCAGTACACGTCTATGGTCTTGATATAAGTGATTGGCTGATAACCTCTCGAGGTTTGTTATATGATCAGTGGGATATGTCACTGTTAAACTGTGAGCAAAGCAGTTGAATAGATTAGTACTTATCTTGACCTTTGTATTCACTAATTAAGTCATGGGGAACAAGATGTTTATTGAAGAACTGTGGGGGAAGAAAACAACAGGGCGTGGTAAGGTGTCGTGTAGCATAAAGAAGGAGAGAGGGTGGCAAAAAGGAGGAGCAAATGAGGTGGAGGCCATTATATATGTTGTGGCCACTCCACTCAAACCCTAACCTTTTCTTGCTTGCTTTGTATATGATCAATGCTGTCATCTGGATTTTCTTTCCTTTGATCCTGGGCACCAACTTCATCCCTTTCCATGTATTTATCAATTGCATGCGAGGAAGATGAGCATCTGTCTAGTCCCTAATGACAATTCACTGGTTGTTTTTCTTTTCTTCTTTCTTCTCTGTTCTTTTGGTAGGTTATTGAGGATTAATGGATGAGTTCTAATCAATTAATTGGATAGTGGAGGCTCAATATTTGATTTCGATCTCATCTTTTAAACTTGTTAGACAAAATTGGCGTAAAAAAAGGCACCCGACCATTAGGTTCACATCGCAAATTTAAGATTAAACATATTTAGTTTGACCTCAAAATGTACATAAATTAACATAAAATTACTTACCTTTGTAATACAAAACAACGATTAAATTTCGTCCTGTTTAAAGAAGGTCGTAGATTGGAGATCATCACTATCCAAGATTGAAAATCACCACTATCATAAGTTAAACAACAGGATCATAAAGTTACAATGCCGCGGTCATGTCAAGACAAAAATTTAAATTTAAATCCGTAGAAAATGAATAGGTGGCGGTTACCAAATAAATGGTAACATCTTTTCACTTATAACTATTCAATAAATGATAAGAAACGGTTAATTAATAATAATTTCTAACGTTAATGTATACATTAAGTGAGGCTTTTTCGTGTCTAATATATTGTTTATACGTTATGGAGAAGGGCCCGCATATTTTTTTAAAACAAATAACTTCATTTTATATTTTCTTTTTCCCCCCTTATTTAATCAAACACACGTGAAAGAAACTAATAGAAAAGAGAGATTTTTTTAAATTTTCTCACATATACTTTCTCACACTCCCTCACAAACCAAATAGAGAAGACAAAAAATGGAGATACATTGCCAAAATGATGTTTTCAACTACAATTCCAACTTCCAAGTGTTTAACTATAAAGAGATTAATTTTAAAAGGTATTTGTGATTAATTTTGGAGAACCATCAAATGTAAGCAAGCTAAAGATGAGTGTATACAATTCTTGTCATGGGCCGATCGCATAATTTGTTGGACCAATTGCATCAAATATGGGCTCGCACTCGGCCCATATATATGAGGTGGTTTGTACCATTCTATTTTCCAATATATACTTATTAATAAAAGGGGAATTTACTATTAGCTTAGCTTTAGATAAAAATTGGAAAATCAGTAAATTAAAATACTAAAAAAATCTAAAAAATACAATAAAATTACTTCCTTCCTTCGGGGGGTCATAGGTTCGAATTTTGGTAACCTCGTTTCTTCAAAAAACAATAAAAATACCTTTTATAGTAAAGCATCGAGTGTTTGAACGTGACTAACTTCAATTTTGACTTCAACTTTTTAATATTAAGTTTTTCTAATTAGCTTAAAAAATATAATAAAAAATTAAATAATTATATTTTATTTTTTTTATTTAAATAAAATATATCTTTAAAGTTAATAATAAATCTATATCTAAGATGTTATATCATATCAGTCTGTCTCACTATTCAATTAAAATTAATATATATAGATATATATTTATATAAAATTAAAATTAAAGAGTATATATATAAAATTAACTTTCTAATTATAAGAGTTTGTCTAATTTTCTTAAAAAATATAACCAAATAAATATATAATTATAATCTATCCTTTTATTAAAATAAAATATATCTTTCAAGTTAATATATATATATATATATATATAATTAAAATTTATTCACTATAAATCACATATGACGCAACATCTTGCTTGTTTTCTTAATATGTTTGGGCTCGATGTAAATTTTGGGCAGTTGGGTCTTTCTTTTGACGTGAAGGATTATTATGGACTCTTACTCTCATTTGACATTTTCGCCTTTTATATGTTGTTTTTTTTTTCTTGCAAACTAGTTTTCTTCGAAAATGTGACTATCAAATTTCATTTTTTTTTAAAAAGTGACTATCTGATTTGCATATCCAGTACTCTTTTGATAAATGAATTTCAATAGTATCATCAATATGCAGAACCCATAGTGTACACAATTAAACAAGTTACTATTAATAAAAAAAATGCTACCGATCCATTAGCTGCAAATTATGCATAGACAAACAAAACATCATTAGTTAATCAATATAATGTTAATTTCCTCACAAAATTATATAATATATAGTTCTCTTTGACATCCTCGTGACCTTAGAAGAATGAACCGGCAGGGGCATTTAGACGGTGGTGAAAGCACTGGCAATAGAGTTAACTGATATGACTCTGGTTAAAGACGACGACGCACACAAGGAATCTCTTTCGCCGATAAATTGGACAGCCAATCTCTGTTGAACATGCGTGGAGCGACCAATGCTTATGAAATGTTGACATTTTTTCTCTCTTCTTGGCTACTTCTCTTCCAAACCGGAATTTGTTTAAATTTGATGGCTATTAAAGTTTAAAGTTAGAGATGAGTTTGAATATCGGATATTCATGAATTCGATCTAAAATTGACAAGAGTTTTATATTGGATTTAGGGTCATATTTTTTAGATATATAATATTTTCAGAGATATTTAGATCGAGTATAAATTTAGGGCGGGATCCGATCTAAATAGATGGTATTTTATAAAATTATATTTAAAATATCTAAAAATAACATTTTTATTTTTAATTTATTTTATATTAAATTTTATCATTTATATTAGTTTAGTCAATCAAATCATATATAAATATAATAAATAAAATAGATATAATCTTCCGATTGAATTCAGGTTTGGATATTTGGGTATATCAACCCCAACCCATCCCTAGGTAAGTGGTTTAGTGCATTATACCTCATTATCTTATACATAGAAAAGATTCTTGTTGTCTCTCTTACCCTTGACTTAATTAACCAGCTTAAAAAATCTCAATTCAAACCCCAATTTTCCACACTAAAGCCACGTGAATAATCTATGTTTGAACTCTAGAGGCTACATTGCCAATGCCCTGATTAACCTGTCTTCTACATTATTTTTTATGGGGGTGGTGGAGCCGCAATAGACTTCACACCTACTTCTTGCGCTCACATCCACACTAAGACCGATGTTGATGTTCACATTTGTCTTGAGATAATCGGCGGAGTTATTTGGAAATTTACAACAACATTTTGCTTCTAACACATGCCATAATTCGGCCCCAAACTTTCCAGACTCAAATGTTTCTATATGGGTTTCTTTTAATTGGTTTTTAAAACAAAAATGTGTTTCATCTTGTCGCAGAGAATGGCCTTCAAATGTGTTTTAATACAGGGAGAGGGATTGGACTGGCTTTTGATGGATGGCAATCTGTTCTGAGATTGATGCACCACCGAAATTTGAAAGGCTCAGCATAGTCTGTAGCACCCTGACTCAGTACAGTGTCATTCAAGTTTCAAAACACATGCCACACTTTTGTGGTTGGATTAATATCGAGTTTACTCCAAGCTCAACTACATAAAAACTCGGATTGAATTCGAGATGACTGATATCAGAGCTTGTGTTGACTTGAAGCTCAATACAAAAAAAAAATATAGCAGCTTCTTCTCTAATCAAAATCAATGAACAGATGGAAAATTTGAGTGAGATTGTAGCAGAGACTTGGCAGTAAACAGTACCACTATACATTCTTTTCGTAGCTATAGCCCCCAGAGTCCTTTGTTGGTTTGCTCTTGTCCCGGCATCAGTATTTGAATCGGTCCCGCCCTGATTGCCATCCCAACGTCGTGTTTCATACCCTCCCCATTCCCTTCGGTCTACCATCTCCTGCGAATCCCCCCCACTTCATACGCTGCCAGCGATTATATATGATCGCTAACCAAACAATGTCGGTGGCGTCGAGAGGTGTGAGAAGCGGCATGGCGTCGGCGGGGATGAGGAGGTACCAGGACAGGGAGACCGGCCCGGAGCGGACCAAGGTGTGGGTGGAGCCCAAGTCCAAGGCGGAAAGGAAGGACGTCATGGTTCCCGTCGTTTACTACCTCTCTAGAAATGGTCAGCTCGAGCACCCCCATTTCATGGAGGTCCCCCTCTCTTCCTCCGATGGACTCTTCCTCCGTGGTACACCACCACTTCTCTTTCTTCTTATACGATTCCAATCGATCATGGTATGGTCATGCACATTTGTAAATTGAGTTTGTTTTCAGATATAATGAATCAGCTCAACTTTCTGAGGGGCAAGGGCATGGCGAATATGTATGCTTGGTCTTCTAAGAGGTAGCCTAAAAAAAAGAAAGAACTTGATCCTACCCATTTCCTATCAATCATTCCAACTCCTTGATTTTGATCTATCCTATTTTAGGAGTTACAAGAGCGGGTTTGTGTGGCACGATCTTTCCGAGAATGACCTCGTCCACCCGGCGCAAGGCCAGGAGTACGTCTTGAAAGGGTCCGAGCTTCCCCTCCAATCGCCGCCGGCCGCCTCCTCTGCCGACTCCCAGTCTTCCATCTCGTCCTTCCCCGACCACCAGCCGCCGGCGTCGGCCGAGGAACCCGGCAACGTCGGCGGCTGGCGGCGGAACCAGTCGTGGAGAAACCTCGACCTCGCCAAGTACAAGATCTACAAGACGTCACCGGCGGCGGACGCGTCGACGCAGACCCACGATAAGTCCCGGCGCCGACGCCGGCCCGCCGGCAGGCCCGGCGGGAAACCGGAACCGGACGACCCGGATAAGGAGGCGGTCGGGGCCGCCGAAATCGAGGAGACGGAGCTCTCGAGGGACGAGGTCGCGCAGCCGCCGCCGTCGTCGAGCCCGGAGACGCTCGAGGCGCTGATCAAGGCGGACCGCCGGCTGGTCTTGCCGGCGGTCGACAGCAGCGCCGACATCTGCGATCGGACGGCCAGGGACGGTCCGAGTGGGTGGATGACAGCATCGGCGGTTCTGATGCAGTTGATCTCGTGTGGGTCCATCTCCGTCAAGGACCATGGGCTGTCCCTGATCTCCCACTACAAGGAGCAGGTCTCGCGGGTGTCCGGGTTGGGCATCGGGTCCGTGTCCGAGAGCTTGTCGAAGGCGGCCGAGAGCGTGACGGCCAGAGCCGGTTTGGGTGGTGTCCGATTGGAGGAGGATGAGGAGTATTTTAGTGGGAGCTTGATTGAGGCCAACAAAGGGGGGAGTGTTGAGGTCCTCCCTGGGTTAAAGAGATCATCTTCCTATAATGCTGATAGGTATATTTAATCATTCTTTCCCTTACTAAGATCCTGTTAATTATTAGTTCTAATTGGTAGGTTGGTGTTTATAAGTATGCTGAATTATTATGTAACAGTGTGTATATATATATATTATGTGGACATTATTATGGAAATCATTGATGGGTATTCTTAGTTCATGAATCATGATGCTTGGGTACAGAAAGAAGTGTACAAGAAGTGGGTTGGGATTTAATACTCCGTGCCCCATGCTGAAAAGAGCATGAAAAGGTGTAGTTGCATTGTCGTTTTATAACCATGTTAAATGGAGTGGACTTCTTGAGTGTTTTGCGTCGTCGACTTTGGTGTAGGGATGGATGTGCGTGTTTGACTTCACATCCCAAGATCTCGCTTTTGTGGTGGCTTGGCTGGTAGGAGAGATCATTTCATAGACCGGGAAAGCTACACTGAACGTTGGTTAGGGCGCTGTTATTTTGTGGAGGATGTGTTCATTGTTTGGTAGTGTCAAATCGCCATAATGAAAAATTATCTTTAGACACTTACGTTGGATCCAATGTAAAAAAATAATTATTATTTAATAATTTGTGGGTGTATCTTCATCTGTATTTGTCTGTAGAAGCTCAATGCCGGATTTGATCGAGGAGGTTGGAGAAGATTCCCGTCGTATTATCAAGTGTATACCAAGAAAGCTCAGGTCCGCCGCGAATTCTAAGCTGAATGATGTCAGTTCATCCATCTCTCGCAGCACTCACGGCAGCATGAGAATTTTTGAAGATCTTAAATGATGAACGACGATGATCTATAGATTACTGTTCTTACCTGTTGGCAGCTTACTGAGCTAGTGCTAAAGCGAAGGAAATGATGCATGTCTCTTCTGACTCTACATAATAATATAACTTAGTTTTTTGTCTCGATGCCTGATGAAGCTTTTGAGTACGAAAGTATTTGATTAATCGAAGGCAGACTAACGCACTAACGATGTTGGCCGGTTAAAAGATTACAAGAAAAGGATATTCACATTATATTAATAAACACTTTTCTTAATTGACTGCTTGAACCGTCAGCAGTATGTGTTTTAGTAGTAAATGATGTATAACAATGAATTTGGGTTGAAAACAATACATAAATAAGCAAATTAAACCGTCGTTAAAGCTACATCTCAGTGGGTAAATACCCATAAAAAATTAATCAAACAATTGTTAAGTATGCATTGAAAGACTTAACATATTCTACTCCGTAAAAGCTTTGAGTTGTAAAGCCCATTTAGTCGTTCCAAATTTTGCGCAGGCGTTACTAATCTCCAGACCTGCCGTGCATAAAACGGTATGAAAACCTGCTTAGAAGGTCAAGATCCTTAGCTAAAGGCGACGCCGTATCATTATTTAAGAACTTATTTATCGCCGCATTGTGATCGATTTCTGTGTAGAATATGCAACTTTTGCATTGTTTTGTACGGTATGGCCGCTTCCTCGGTATCACGGGCTACAATTGTGAGGTAGTGAGCATCCAAAATCATCGTGAATGCATGGAGGCTAGAAGAATATATGTTTGTTTGACTTGGGTGATTAATTTTAGGCAGTGAGGATTCTTTCATCAATTCTTAGTTCGGCTGATCACTTTTTATTTGCAAGGGCATGTTGGTTTGTTTAATCAATACATCTAACCAAACAAAACAAAGGGGGCTACGTTGCTGCCATAAAAATTTACTAGTTTAGCAGCCGATGGTGCTGCAAAGTCTACCTCGCTTGTTTATTTGCAGTTGAATATAGCTCAGAGCTGCAAGAAGCTTTTCCACAAAAAAGCTACAGGGCAGCTTTTTCAGTTTTCATCCATGGCTTCTCACTTACTGAACACCTTCCAGTTTTAAAAAATGATTGCATGAATTGAGTATTGACTACAGAACAAAGGCAAAAATAGAGACAAGCCAGAAAAATCTCAGCAAGCCGGCCCTTTGAATTCTCAAAGACTTAATTTATCCATGGATTTGGACTTTACTGTACTCTTCTCAATCCTATACTTAGATCATGAATTGGGTTTTTTTTTTAAAAAAGAATGGTGAAATGGGTTAGCCATCGGAGTTTTGGGGGATTGATTTGATCCATATATACAGAGCTTGTTACATGGGACAAAATGCAGTTCTCACGTGACAAACAGTTGGGAAGCAGATTGCTGAAAGGATATATGGTAGTAATGTCACAATAGCAAATATTTTGACCACTTCTGGTTCAGAAGTGACGGATCTCTGTGTACACGTTCGTCATAGTACTTGAAAAAGATAGTTTGTCGTGGTAATTTTTTTTTTGCCGACGCGGGTTTGCCATTGCCATTGGTATATATATGATATATGAGGCCGGCCGGGTGCTTTTCAGTACAATCCCTTGTCAACATGCAGCTTGGTAGCTAGTTTGGTTCAATGTGTGCAAACTATCATGTAAAAATATGATGTAGAGCTGCCTAGAGAAAATGAATGGTATATTGATCTGTTTTCTTAGTATTTAAAATTGGGTTTTGTTTGATTAATTTAGACTCAAGTTGACCTAAGCCAGACCAAATTAAACTCGAACTTTTCTTAATTTATTTCAATTTACATTTTAAAATTATATGAGATATCAATCTATTTTTATTAACAAAAAAATGTCAAAAATTGTATCGTCATAAAAAAAATGAGATTGAACCAATTAAAATATAACAAAACTATAAAATAATAAATCAAACTATTATATCTTTAACTTCTCGTTAAAATAAATCTTATTTTTTAAATTAAAGTCCATATTTATGATAGAGAAATTTACAATTAAATGATAAGAATATATACTATTCACAAAGAAATGACATTTTATATAAGTTTTACGATTCAATATTATTTTTTCATTTAATATATAAAATACCCGTACATTTTGAGTTAGACTTGAGTAAAACTTGTGTAAATTCATCTTCAGGTTAGGGTTTTATGCACTTGTAGTTTACTAGTTCAGGACAGTCTATAATCGGTTCGAGTGAGCTTGAGCTAGACCTATTTTAGACTATGAGTATGAGGCTTAGATGACCGTATGAACATGTTATGATGGCTAGGTATACCCAACATGTAGATGATAGCATCAGTTAATCTACAATAGAGCATAAATTATCACTATATACGCGAGGTATATAGATAATTTTTATAGGTTGGTCATGGTTTTAGGCCTAGAATTTGATCGTTGTAGCGTTTAGTATCTGTTTGAGATTTGTAGGGTATTTCATTTGCATGCATCATAGGGATTTCAAATAACTAGATTGCCCTTACGAGCCCAGTTTGATTGAGTTGTAGATTTTGGGTTTCGAGACCCATTTAGCCTTCCTACGTAGTTTCTCACTTATAAAGTTACTTTTACGACTCAAGTTAGTTTTGACGTTCGACGGTTTCGATCCGAGTTATCCATATATATATATATATATTGCATGTACTCATAAGTGGGCCCCACTAGGCAATGAGTTCTCGAACATTCAGATCGTGCCACATGGCATGATCAAAGCCGTCCACATCTTTCCTAGCTTTCTCCTATTGATTTTCAATGACTTTTTCATCTTTTCGTAGTTATTCACCCCTAGCATTGCCCCCATTTACATTTATTGCAAGCGAGTTTCCGACTCGCCCCTGACCACAAAACAGGCACCCCAGGACCACCTCACGGCAGGCTTTCCATCCATACCTAGCACCGGCACGATCGTAGTCGCCGGAGACAACATTTTTATAGCTGGTTTCCATCGCCGCCGTCTCCGTTTTCTGGCACTGGCGAGCCACGTCCCGCCAATCCAACCACCTAGATAATTTTATCTTGCCGAGATCTTCATTTTGAGACCACCAATGACCTCCACCATAACCGCGATAGCCACTGGCGACACCATTGCACCCAACGATGATTCCGCCATTTTAGGCCATTTTCCAGCCATCCAGCGACTAGACTTTACTGATCGCCACTATCATCATGTTCCTCATCGTCAAGGTCGTTGATCTCGACCTGCAGTGACCCTAGCTATACTATCGTTAGCGTTTTCTGAAGACGGGCACCGCCGGTTACCCTTGTTCGAGTTCGCCTACTTGACCCTATTCAATTGTCGAGCAGTCCCAAGGTCATGTCTGAGCCCATGTCCACATCTAGCTACTCAGCCCAACATGGTTGTTTGACTCGGTCAATGACTCATCGAGGGTGATTCCGTTTGGTTTGGTTCAACTCATTTTTAGCCATTTTCAGCTATTTTTTGACCGATTTTGTTAATTCGAGATCCCTTATATTAGTTTAGATATATATTTACATTATTTAGTATATTTTAATGTTATGAGTGTTTTTATTTATTTATTTATTCATTATTATTTATTTCTTTTGATTTATATGTTTGCCATATATGATGGATGCTTATGTGATAATTTAATATTATCATTATTGATATATTTACTTATTAATATTAATCTTATTCATGTTTACTAAATTTTATTTATTTGTCTATTTATTTATTTATTTATTCGTTGAATGTATGTTATTATTAATTTTTATTTAATTACGTATTCCGTGTTAGTTGAATATGATATTATTATTATTCATGATTAACTAAAATTAACTATTTATTTATTTATTTATTTTTTTATAGAATAATTATGTATTTATTTATTTAATTGTCGATATGTTTACTGGCAAAGTATATGTGATATTTGCACGTATTTAGCCATATATTTATATAAAATAAAGATATTATTATTTTATGATCAGAGTATTATTATTTTCATTTATTTATTATTTATCTATTTATTCATGAGTGTATGTACTTATTTGTTATTAATTATTTCTTTTATTTTATCTCAATTTGCGTGCTATATTTTAGTTGTAGGTTTATTTAATAATTTCTTGTTTATGAAAATGTATTGATGATGTGGGCACACACCAGAAGCATGTTATCATATAGAGATGTTAGTATTTGTTTGGGCACGGGATTATCCGCCCCCGCAGACCGCGGTTCTTTCGTGATTCGATCCGGTCCGGGTTTGAAGGGTTCGGTGAGACCGAGGCGCCCTTACCGTGCAAAGAAATAATGCAATAAAATAAAATAATGTAAATGATGTCAAAAGCACCAAAATGACACACATGCAAATTTTACGTGGTTCCTTAGAGTTCAACTCGAACCCCCTAAGTTAGTCCACGGTGAGGTCGATGCTCACAATCCACTATTTTCTTTGAATATTACAAACTACAAGTCTTAGTGGGATTTTTTGTCCCTTTAATTCCTTAACTCCATATACCCAACTCAAACACCTTGATGGGAAAAATCTATTGTAAAGCTTCAAGCCACTTGTAGTGGGAGAATATATCTTGAGCTGAAATTTAAGTTGATCCGAATTAAATCGAGACCGGTCTTGAGATGAACTTGTCTGATGGACGAGCACGGGCTAGATTACGAACAACACTTCGAGCACGATCAGTTACACCAATAATCCTCAAAGCATTCAACAATGTCGACTTTTCACAGAACCTTGGCGAAACTCAGTTTGAGTTTTGAGTCCACTTCTTTGTCTTTATGTTGGTCACCGTCTTGGGGCCGAGGACGACCGGCGTTGGTCAGAAAATAATCCACGAAATCCGCTGTTTGCTGCTCTTCCTTTGTAACGACCCGGCCCAAAGTGCAACGTAATGGGCCTAAGTCATTTCTTTAAAATGGTTAACCGAAGTTAAAGATCTATAGTCCATTCCCACTTATAAACAGGATCTTATCCCGATAGGTATTAGATGTGGGACTAAATTGAGGGATCTCACATCCTTACTCTGTTCTGTCTTCTTCTTTGTCGGATGGATAACTTCTTGAATCGTTTCCGACGACAGAGGCTACTAAATCCAATGGGACTCAAATCAGACCAGTATATCTCATTCCTAGCTTCACTTTAGGTACCACAATAGAGCCGGGAACGACGTGCGTTGGACGGAACACGACGGCCAATATCTGTCTATCCACGGCGGCTTCCTGTTCTGTTTCTTCTTCTTTGCTCAGACAGGCCTCTTCTTGGACATTTTCGGGCGACTTCAAATGCGGAATCCGGTGAATCTCACTTTGGGTTTCGAAGCCACTCCTCCGTCTTCACATTCCACCTCACGGCGGCACTGGGAATGGCCGGTACTGGTCGAAAAAGGTCAGCAAATTCTGTTGTTCGCTGCTCTGGTGTCTGCCTTTTCTCCTGGTCGGATGGGTCTCTTCTTGGATTTTCTCCGGGACTGCAATGGCGTACTCCGGCTAAGTTCTCTTTGGGTTTCGAGACCACTCATCCGTCATCACGTTCCACCTCACGGAGGCGCTGGGATTGGCCGGTACTGGTCGAAAAAGGTCAGCAAATTCTGCCGTTCGCTGCTCTTTTCTGCTCCGGTTTTTTATGGTCAATGTCGTCTTCTCCAACTCCGGCGATGCGGGGGCGTGGCGGCTTCCTTCCTGGACGGCGGCGGTGGGCAGGGCTTTCCTATGACGACCAGCAATGTGGTAGACCTTCCACTGTATGATGACGGCAACAACTCTGACAAGGATTGGCAAAGGCGGCAACTTGGTGCGACTTGGGCTTTCTGGTAGATCAGCTGTAGCGTGGCAATAAAGCAACTCTTGATAATTTCTTCTCTGTAGCGAATGTATCATGCACTAGTTGGTTGAGATAGGGGGTCGCAGGAGATAGATCTCTGACGAGGGGCTCCTCCCCTTTTCTTTCTTCTCTTTTCTCTTCTCTACAAAAACCTTTTTTTCTTTAGCGTACGAGCCCCCCCCACTACTCTTTCACTAGTGGGTGTTTATATAGGCGTTAGGAGAGTTTTTTAGTTCCACCATTTGGGGCAGGAAATCACAGCTATTCTAACTTTCTGTATAAATTCCCTCCTTCCATCCTAGAACAGCAAAGACTAGTTCTCTCGTAATCTCCTCCGACAGTTTTAGAATAGCATGACCAATTCTTCGGATAAATATGTGCAAACAGTATTTTACTTAGCAGTGGGTTTCGATGTAAGTTTTAGAGTTTGAGCTCATCGTAGATGAGACGTCACGCTTGGAGCTTGGGCCACAAGTCCGTTAGGACTCTTCTTAGTTTTAACACTAGAGTCCATTGCTGATTTGATTCATACATCGCATGACATATTAAGTAGTTATTTTATCAGACCCCACTTAACACGGGTCATTTAGACGTATTTTGCTTCCGTTATTAATATCCTCGAAGATGAAAACCCTCAAATCTGATTTTGAAAATAAGACCTACAACAAGTTACCTTCGAGTATATTATATACATCCCGTCCCAGCTTATATATAATTTTCTCAAGTTTTCGAGTGGGATGTGAGATAAGGAAAAACCGATAGTCACGCTACATGAGCGGGCGTATGCTAGTCAAAGCGGGCTCTGGATTTAGTGAGCGTCTGTTCCATTCCAAAGAGATCATGACAACTTCACTTTTAAGTTCCTCAAATGCGAGAAGTGTAAAGGTTTACGGGTACTTCAATACAATACATTTCTAGATTTGTCTAATAGTACTCGGCCTCTGTACTTAGGGCCAGTAGTAATATAGAGGATGCAGAGGGCTAAAAGAAAAGGAAAAGAAATTAATGTTTCTGCACAAAGGATAATTTTTTAAGTTACCAAGGTATGAGATGAGTAAGAATAAGATGTTGTCGGTTCGAGGATAACAACTGCTAATTATTGCCTTTATGAGAGATAAAGGAATATATAAATGTTTTCACTTAATAGGTTAGTCACCTCTCCTGTGTCAATTTGACTATTAGTTATTTCTTAATCATTACCACTCGTTACTAATATTTTTCTTATTATATATGCAAGTTTTTCACACTAGCTGCAGTGTTATTTATTTTAAAAAAATTATAAAATTTGTTTAAAAAATAGTTTGATTTGATTTTTATTTTAAAAGAAACAAACCTTATTCAAAACTAACCCAAAATGCGAGGATATTTTGATATTAAGTAACAATGTACGATTAAATTGTAAAAGTTATGTAGAGTATCAATTGAATAAAAAATTGCGTATCTTTCCACTGTTTAATTGTATATTTCTCTTTATAATATCATATCATTATAATAATTTATTATAAAAATATTTATAAAATTAGAATCCATACATCATTATAATAATTTACTAATAAAAATATGTATATAACTAAAAATTAGATATTAAACAAATGATTTCATCGGGAAAGGAACCAAACACGCTTTTAATTAGGTTCTATTCCATTTATTCAGTTACTAATTTCAAGCAACAAATACTAATTAGTTTTTTTTTTAAGTAAAATTAACACATCAGATAGTATCTTCGAACGGGCTCTGAAAATGTCGGCCTCAGAACCGGCGACGCCGGCGCGGCCACCTCCGACGGCCTCGTCTAGCCATCGGGATCACGCCTCACCCAGGCGCTGGCCTTCTCCTCTGGCAACCCTAGGATCTAAGAGACCCGCGGCATCATGCACCTCTATCCCAACGATCCCGATTTTTCTCTTGGACTCCATTTTCTGTTCAATTTGTCGTCGTTGTTGTTGTTGTTGTTGATGATGATGATGATGATGATGATGTTTTTGTTGTTGTTGATGATGATGATGATCTTGTGGTGAATTCGACTTTGCTTTTGGATTCCATTTTTGTTGCCGTCGGAAGGCAGCCACTAGTGTGTGTGTTGGGAGTTCCAAACCACATGACATATGCTGATTTCTGCCAATTCTGCTCTTCGTTCATCTTGCATGTTTTGGAAATGCGAATTGTCAGGCGATTACGAGTTGATTATTTTGTGGTTAGAGTCTTCGCTTTTGAATATTCCCTTTTGTTATTGTTGTTGTTTCTCTGGTTTCAATTTGAATTGTTCTGGATGGTGAAATTTAAGGAATGACGGAGAGGTTGATTGGTATAGTTTTTTTGTAGGGCTTGATAGTCAGAAATATGAGGATACTTTTTTCAGGCATTTCGACCCACAAACTTCACCCGGGAACATCCTTTAATTAGAGTTCAGCTTACCACCCACAGACTAATGGCCAAATAGAAGTGGTAAATCGAATCTTGCGAATGTATTTAAGATGTTTTGTGGGAGATCAACCAATAGAATGGACAAAATAGTTATTTTGGGCAGAATATACCTACAATACTAGCCGGCACTCATCAACCAATTGTACTCCTTTTGAAGCAGTCTACGGAAGGCCTCCTCCTACACTATTCACTTAGGTTCCTTTACCCATGACTCAAAATTTCCTTGTATATGTAAAGTTATATCCATATAAACAAGTTTCAGCAAAGATGAATCGACATATAAAATTTTCGCCAAGATTTATTGGTCCTTATCAGATTCTCCAACGAATTGGTGAAGTGGCTTACAAATTAGCCCTGCCTGAGGGATCTCGAGTACATGATCTATTTCATATTTCTTTACTTAAAGAAAAATTGGGCACCAAAGACAAACAAGGATCTACCTTGCCATCTTTTTCAGAACAATTGAGAATATATTATTTAAAGATAAAATCAATGAGACGAGCAAAAAATTTAGCTGAAGGCTGCAATTTTATGGTACTATGGGAGAACCTTACAACTGCATACATTACCATGGAATCTGAAGCTTAATTAACGCTGCTATTTGCTGTTTTTTCCTTCCTTGAGGACAAGGTCATTGATAAGGGGAGGGAATGATACGAAGAAGATTCAAGTTGAAGGATAATTTTGGAATTTGATACATCATAAGAAGTTGTTGATATGAAATTTAAATTCAAACTTTGGATGAATGTATAAAAGGGAGAAAAGTGTATGAAGGAGATATGAAAAATTGCAATTTTCCTCAATCCTTTTTATACTCTTCTCCCTCCTTCGCCCTTCTTTCTTCCTTCTTCCTTCCTTCATCAATTTCCTTACCAATTCCAATTCTTCCTCTGTTCTTATAATTCGAATTCCTCTGTTCTTATAATCTTACTCATTGCTTTGTTTTGCGATTGATTCGAATTTGAATTCTTCTTCAAGTCGTAGTGGTACATTCATTGTTTGGGAAATTGCCAAATTCTTGAGGGAGTGATGAAGACAGCCTTGGAGGATATTGCTTCAAGATCTTCAGGAATGATAGATCGAGGTAAGGGAATTCTTTCTACTCCCGATGACCAGAACAATTATCTGTGTTACTTTCACAACTTTCGTAGACTAGTTTTCTTTTTTTCATATGTTTGGCTACTCATAAAATCTTTCCTAGTTTGGAAAGCTATATTTAGGACTTTTATCATGCACCCCAAATTCGACGGTTGCATTGGAAAGTTCTGGCTTAAATAATGCCACTTGTTTTTGTGTGAGTACTGTGATGACAGAACTATATTTCCAGTTTCTTAATGTTAATTGATCTTGATCCTTGTAGAGAGATTTCATCAAGATGTGAGTGGAATTCTTACTACAATTTGCAATCATTCTTTTCCATTGTTCTTGTATTTCAAGATGGACTGATTCTTCATGCCCCGTAAATACGATTCAATTTGCTAGTTTTATTTTCTCTGTACCATATCATCATCCTCATTTGCACCATGTCTGCGAAAAGTGTCAGCATAGCTTCTGTTTCATAAATTCGTTGCTTTGACATTGAAATTGATCATATAACCTTTTAAAAAAGAATAAAGTGCAATACTATTGACATCAGGTGCCCTTCTCTGCACAAAAGCAGGAAAGAGTAATCTAAGAATCTACTAGAATCTTGTATGGGGTTTGTGACTACATAGTTTAACTCTTTATGGATTTTGGATGAAATTGGCTAAAAACATCCAGAAATGTTTAATGTATTAAGAATTAATGGTCCAATATCTGTTTTTTATGGATGACCTGCAGATACATCCCTATGCATCTAGATGAGTGGGAAATGTCTTTCATCTTTCTTTACTTGTATAGTCAAAACTATGCTTGACCTTCCATTCTGCCATTTTATATGGTCATTAATCATACTCTAGTTATGAACATATTTAGAATGACAAGAAGAAGAAGTTTCAACCTTCAAGTGTTGCAACAAACTTAAAATACAGGGTATTGTTATAAACTTTGTGAACCTGTATTATGATTGTTAATTTTTCATCTAAGAGTTTAAATTGAGGTGTTATGGGGTGGGAAGTTATGTGTAGTTCTATCAATAACTACCAATATAAACTAGTGAATGATAAATTGACGTCCATGAATAAAGCTCACAAAGTTCACAAATAAAAAAAAGTTCACCCTTTATTATTTTCTTGTAAATTTTCATTTTAAGAAATATGTAATTTTCTCTTTGAATAATAAAAGGAATGGCTTTTCTGGTGCACCATGAGAAATGCACTTGAGTCTTGGACATGAGATGACCGATTATTACCTCTATTGTTTTGAACACATCACACGTCGAACAAGCTACAAATTCTTTTTATCTTAATTATTGTTTATTTTTTATGTGTAGCAAGATCATAACTTGTAGTTCACTATGAACAGCTCTCTCTCTCTATAAAATTCTACATGACCATGAGCCTCCTTGCACACAAACCTTGCCTTACTCTGCGTCACCACCAATCCAGTTAACCGATGCCTTGCCGCCGGCTCATAAACCCTAGCAATGTCTTCCCTTCCCATCCTCACTGCCTCCCTCGCCGGAACGATGCACCCCCACCAAAACTCATGCAAAACCTCCAACATCAACTCCCAGTAACTCCTGTCCCTCAAACAGGGTTCTTCCAGTCAAAGTCCAACACTAAAAATCCACCCATTCCCCGGTCGAGAATCTCCCATCAACCCCCTTCGCTTGGGGCATGTAATGGAAAGGCATTTTCAACCATGGCCGGCCCATCGGTTTGCCATTTTTGTATGGGCCTGGTTATGGGCCAGTAAGCCCATCGGGAGATGCACCGAGCCAGTTTAGGGGCATCGTCGGCATGGGCTGTTAGGCCCACGAAGCTCACGTCCCGGCCGGTGATCCTCTTGCAGTGGTTGACCGCGGTGGGCTCGTGGAGCACCCCCCCAAGTCCGTCGCGGTCGGGCTGGTGGCCTGGGTTCGGAGTCCTGACCAAACGCCTATTAAATAATTGCAGCAAAATTAAATCAACAACAGGAAGGAGCTTGCGAACATGTCAAAAGAAAAAAAACTACGATAATTGAAAAATTAAATCCACCACAAAAAACATTGTAATAACCAAAGTCAAATTATAAATTAATAGGCCTAAATTATTACTTCAAAATGATTAAGAAGATCTATAATGTATTAGACAAATAATCGGATCATACAAGACTAATTTTAGAGATCTTACAAACCTTGCAGGCACTTGCCACCTTTCCACAAGCCAAGGGGGTGGCGAAGGTGCTCGCAGTGAGCTTGCTCTTGCGCAGAACAAACCACTCCGGTGATGGGTGAGGGTCGGTGGAGGCAATCAAGGTTGACAGCATGGAGACCACGATTGCGGAGCAGATGAAGGTCTTGATGATGGAGGAAGACATAGGAATTGTGGATTTGGGGATCTAAGATATGTATTGTTGCATGAGGATTGCAAGCAAGGAAGGAGTATGGGGAACTTGGTCACCATTTAACAAGTTTGGAATCAGGATCTCTAACTTTAAAATATTGGCAACCTTTCGTGCTTGATAAATCTTTGTGCCATTGATCTCTATTGAAATTATTCTTAGTTTGATCTAGCTCAACTTCATAATTGCAACTAGTTTTGTTATTCCCTGTGTTGTATGTATTCATGATCAATCTAATTTAAGAAGAATTTTAGTTCTATATGATGAATTAGATAGAGTTT